>VZSG01000490.1:0-43865 GCA_013398315.1 Nothoprocta pentlandii | reverse complement strand
AGTGGGTCACAATAGCGGGTCACAATTGAGCAAAGCTTTTTTTTCCTTTGTAGTCTCAATGATAAACACAAAGAACTTTTTTTTTTTTTTTTTGGATGGAAACACTTGTCAGTCCTTCTGCCTTCATAACTATAATAATGCACCAGAAGGTACTCTAACCAGATTTACCTCATTTATTCAAGTGACTTTATCCCATAATAACATTCAACAAAAATAAACTCTTGAAGAGTCAAAGAAATTATTTTCTTATTTCACCCACACTTGGAGTCATTTTATGTAGAAGTGCATGGAAAAGAAACTCCAGTAAGAGACTATTTATAGCTAAGCAGAAGGCAACTGTTAGGGATTTTTGGTGTTTTTTGTTTTGTTTTGTTTTTACTTCGTGCACATGATGGAAACGAGCCTACTGTAAACTGTTTTGACTGGACAAAATGAAGATCCCAACTCAGATAAGCTTTTGCAGTCCCTTTGCACGGACAGTAAATCTAGATGAGCAAGTACCTCTTTCCATTCTGTAACAGCCCCCACGTTCCATGATGCTGTTCTAGGCCCAGGAAATATATGGAAAATATAAGGTTGTTGCATTGCTGAGATGTAAATAGATCCTTCATTTCAAGGCTCAAGTCCAAGTTTCATTGGGTTCAAATCTGGCTGCAGACAGCGAGTTCCCCAGGTGCCAGGGCCAAGTTCCACCCCCAGCTCTGAAATTCCCCCTCCTGTGATTTTACTCCATACACATCATTACAAGGCTCCCTCTGCCCGCCCTTACACACTAACCCTCACTTTTTCTGTGTGAAGCTCTTGTATTTTGTCTGCCACCTGACTCCTTCACAGCCCAACAAGGTAGACCTCCATGTCTGCAGCTCACTTCGCCCAAGCCCCGGGGAAATAACTGCCACGTGGCACTTACCTCTCCTTCTCTGGGCCACGGCCTTCCATTCTGCGTGTATTTGCTTTGATTCTGACGCTTCTTTTGCCCTCCGTCAGCAAATTTGCACAGCAAAGGCTCAGTGGGGGCTGTGAAGACAAGAAACCCAGTCTATATTAGCATCCCCCCCAAAGAAAGTGATTATACCAGCAACAGTAGTGCTTTGTAATACAGATCTTTTGAAGTAAAATCTTGCCTTCTGCAGATTTTTTTGCCTTTTTTAGCCTTGACTCCACTGGCAGCTGTTCTTACTAACTAAGCTTCAAAAAATATATACTGGCAGCCCTTAAAAGAAGCTAGCAAATATTGTTGAAAAAATAATCAGCCTACGCAGAATGTTAAGTTGCTATAGTGGAATAGTGGAGTCAGGCATTAGTTCCAGCTTAGTTAGACACATATTCATGACCAGCATTAGTGCAAGATAAACACTGCTTTACTAAAGCAGCTTTCTGTCTTTATTGTAAAAACTTTGCAAGAATCTGTTTAGGGAATAAGTGCTTTCACTATTTTTGTGTTTCTTAGCACTCCATCCTTTAAAATCTGGGTAAATGGAATATAATAAAGTCTTTTGCCAAGCACAGTCCACTTAGCTTTCTTTTCCTCTTAACTTCTCTTTTAAGACAGTTGGCAGCTGAGAAAACTCCTTTCCTCTCCAAACGGAGGTCTCTGAATGGTGGAGCCTGGTGCCATGTCGAACAGCACAGATTTGCAGAGCCCCAGACCCAAACAGGGAGCTCCGTCTCGAGCCTCTTGTGAAGAAACCAGCACACGTCAAGTGGGTACAACAGGAAGGGAACTTGGTGTCTTTTCCCATCCACCCAGCTCCTAAAATACCTTTCAGCCCAAGCCATACTGAGCTTGCTGGTGGGAGCAGGCATTGGCCACTTCTTCCCTAAAACTGGGGCCAAATTCTAGTTGTTTTGTTAAGTATTATGTCAGGCTTGGCCTTTGCTGCCCAGATCAACTGACAGGTCAATCATGGATGGTGTAGTTCAAAGAAATCCAAGAATGATATTTCACATCAGAATCTTTTGAGGAAATTTGGGGCTTTTAAAAGAGAAGAAACCTAGCTTTTCTGTGGTTTCCTGTTTCCAGGAGAATAAATATGCTGAAAGAATACAAGAATTTTGAAGGAAAAGATGCAATAAGGGGTTAATTTGAGCTGCTTACTTGTTTGGAATAAAAATAATGATTCGTTTAAAGGATTAGGTAACTTCATAAACTATTAAAATTAGCTCACCTCCATCAACCTCAAAGTAGGTCAGAAATTATAAATTAAAACTGTGATCACTTGAAAAGTGTAAGCAAGGATGTAGGCACAGGGAGAATCTTGTATCAAAAGCACAATTTCTCTTTGGGAGGGCATCTCTTTGCCCACTCCTGAAGATTTAACAGCTTTGTTTTTCATTACCATTTTACCAGGCAAGTAATTTCCAAGGTCACTAGAAAGTGAACTCCAGGGAAGAACCTATTACTGGCAGAAAGCTAGGCTGTGTGACCCCCAATGTCTTTCCCCACCTCTGCCTTGGATTATTGCATCTGATTTTGGTAGAAGCGAGGTGCAGCCAACCACTTTAAATTTAAAATAATGAGGGTTTAAAAGCATCCAGGTGGCTGTGGAGATTCTCTCTGCAGATGGAGAGATTTTACAGTGCTGATTACCCTGCACTTTCACTAGTTTTACTCAATTGCGCAATGCTGCATGATTTCAAAGCAGTTACTTAAAATTCACTTTGATATGACTGCGAGGGAGGAGCCGGTGCTAAGATAGCATTAGAGAAGGACCTAATAAATGTCACATCTGAAGCTTCAAAAGCCTTTGGTTTTGAGCTGCACAACTCTCAAGCAACATGTGATAGCATTAGGAGAAGCAGGCAAAACTCCATCTGAATGTTGCACATCCACACATGCCGTGATCATCTGCTAACACACACATGTGCTATTAGCCATTGTATTCTGATGTGGTACAGCAAGCTAGTAAATTATATGGTTTGCTACGCATCCTTTCTGTATATTAGCCAACCACAAATGGGAAGCTGTTGCAATTTCTATTTAGCATTTAGCACTGCTATCAGAAAGCCTCTTTTAGGCTTGGGTCTTGCTAGAGCGGGTGGAGAAGGAACTATTACACACCACTAAAGAGACCTGTGAAACAGCTTTGCTCCCCATCTAGATATAAACTGGAAAAGAGTTGTGCTGACTTCTCAGGAGGTATGGAGGGGGATGGAAAAAGGACAAGAGACTATGCCCTTCGCAGGCAGATCCCTCTACAGCAAACTGTAAGGAGTTTTCAAAATGTAGAGAAAACAAATCAATATTCTTCATTCTTTCAGGTCATATGATAGAGAGTGACAGAATCTTAGGAGTTCAAACATGCTTCTCTGATCCAAGTACACAAAAGGTCTCAAATTTCCCATGTACTTCAGCCCCTCTTGAAATCCTTTGAAAGGAAAGCTCTCTAGGCTTTGCAAGATCAGAGGCACATGAATACTTAACATGAGTGTAATCAATCCTACTGAACAAATACATAACTACATAAGGTACTGGAAAGAACATATCGTCTCCCACTATATCAGCAAAATTATTTCTAAGTGGAATTCTTTTTGAATGGTTTCATGAAATGTCAGTAGTGCTTTAAAGATAGTAAAATTTACTTCAGACAAGGAAAGAAAAAATCACAATCAGGTGTTATGGTTATCAATTCAGAAAGAAAATACTTAGGAACTATTCAAGCTACATGAACATTATGTGAATATCAAATAATTGCAAAAGAAAGAGGATATTTTATCCCAAATATTTACAAAAAAAAAAAAAACAAAGAAGAAAAAAGCAGGAATCTTTTGAACTGTATCTGTTTTTACGTTCTTCCTTTCCAGACAGATTCCTCTGAATTTAGGACCACAATGTTTACTATTCTCTTTTTCTTCTATATGAAATTACAGACTGAAAATAAGTGCCCATGTCCTAGCCTCTTTTCTCAGTCATTCTACTGCTGACTTAATAAAAAATATAATTTGGAGATCTGTAAATGTTCATATTCTGAATTCAAAATCATCTGGATTACATGGAACATGCTACATCCGGAAAATTTGCTGTCGGTATCTTCCTCTCAGAGAAGTGAGAAACGATTTGCTCAAGACAAACTTCAAGCTATTCCATTCTGATAAACTCTTCAAAATAGAAGGTACTGCTCTTTCTTTGACTTCTACCTGACAGTAACAAACACAAATATTAAGAAAAAATAACAAACTTAGCCTGAAATTATGTCTCATTAAGCCATAATCTAATTTTCACAGGAAAAAAAACACTAAATGCCTGCTGTAGTTCCCATCTATGGTCTGCTCAAGTTAATAAGACAAGTAGGCCTGAACTTGAATTTCAGTCCTGAGAAGGAAGCAGGATCAAACTGAGAGTGCTTCTAAACCGCATTTGCCAAGACACTTGGGATTGCTCTAGAGGAGGGCAGCAGTTCCTGCTGTTCAAATTCTGTTCCCATGGAAATAAATGGCTAAAACCCCATCTCTCTATAATAAGACCCTGAGTTTCCTCTCAGAGTTCAGTGAAGGTGGAGGAGAGAGATGTGTGTTAGGTCAATGAGGCCTGTCGATACTGTTGGAGCTCCCTTAGGAGACCAGCTGTGTCTGCTCCACAACATTAGGGAGACTGGCTGGGCAGGCAGACAGCACAGAGCAACCAGAAGGCTGTAATCTCACCAAAAGGAAATGCAGGTATTTGGAATGGGACAAAACCTTTAGATGGAAGGAGATGGGGATAACAGTGCCCTTTTTTTTTTTTTTTTTTTTTTTTCCAAATCTTGCAGGCTCCAAAATGTTTTGTGCCAGGAATGCAACTTCAATTAAATTGGAAATTTAACAACAAAAAAAAATCTAACAAGTTACCAAATGTAACTTATTCTTTCATTTATCTGAAAGCAAGTAGACTTCAGCTTCTACAAATGCAAAAATGTATATACTCATGAATAATGTGCTTCAGGAAGAAATAAGGAAGAAATAAGATAAAAGGAGGAAGATTTGAGTACCTTAATGGATCTTTCTCAGGTGTTCTGGTACTTCTTTAATTGTTAGATGTTGCTGAGGAATGAATGTCCTCCACATTTTTTTATTCACAGTTGCATAGCAATAGAAAGAATTACTTATATGAAAACTAGGTACTGTATTTCAGCTGTTTTTAATATGAGCATTTTTGAAGACATAATACTTCTCAGCATGTCAGGAAGAGATTAATCTCTTCTTGTTATCTTGGGCAAAAATAAAGATAACAGTTGTAGCAGACAGTCCAGCAACAAATGCATTGTGACCATTCATGCATTAAATCCCTTCATTTTGTTAATGTGAAGAACAATAACGAACAAATCACTATTATATCACCAAACCATCACTGTGCAGACAATGAGCTTTTTCAAAATGCATAATACGAGAAAGTTGGATTAATAAGCTCTCGGATCATGGCAGAACAGAACAAAGTAATGTTCCCATAACACAACTGGCCTCATATGGATATACTCAGTCGGACTGTGGTGTTTTCAAAACCATGAAGTTTATTACCAAAACGAATTTTGGAATTTTAAGTCTCTTTTTTTTTTTTTTTAAAGTGTTCCACGTGTTTCATCCTATCAATAGGCAAACTCTTTGTACTACGCTTCACTATGCATGCTTCAAAAAAAGTTCTGTCATTCACATTAGATTTTAAATTAGATTTTAATACTTATTTATCTCAAAGTATTGAATACGTAACTCTTCAGGGAAGATTTAAAACAAAAACTGTAGCTTTTCTGCTCTTGGAAAATTAAGGCTAAGAATTTCAAAAGACAATCTAACTTGAAAAGGACATGGGAGGACAGAGAGCACTAGCCAAGCAAAGAAATTTCAAGTAATCAAGCAAACAAATACATCATCCTTTCCTGCATGGAGCAACTTGAAGAGCTGATCCTTATGAAGTAACAGATTTTGTCCCAAGAATCCATGCTACTGGATGCAAGATCATGGATGCTAACATATACACATAAAGGTATAACGAAAGCACACTGTTACATGTTTAATCATTCATTTCTGCCCAGTCTTCCAATATGAGACAGAGTTTTGACACATGCAAGTGTCTGTAAATAATGCACTAGAGAAGATGATGTCTTTTGAATTACAGAAACAAGATCAAGTAACACACAGTATATTTGTCTCAGTCTTCCAGGTTCATCTGGAAGGTTTACAGATAAATTTAGTTGTATGTTATCCCATTGACTTTTACACAGCTGATTATGAAAGCAAAGCAGTGAGTTAACAGTGGATTTGGTTTCCACAACATACTACTTTCAGTATACAGAAACAGAAAATGGAGAAGCATCTTTATGTAACAGAAAAGTACCCCAAAGCAACAATTAGAAAGCAAACATCTGTTCGGCTACAGATGTAAAAAAAAAGATTTACTTCTGATAAACTATATTATATCTTAAGTAATTATCTCTAGTTCACCTCTGTCTTCAGAAATGGGATACAATCTTTTCATCTTTTTTGAATAATAATTATTTCCGAAAAGCAAGAATATATTAGAACAGGAAAGTAAATCCCGGAGGAGAAATAGCATGTCAAGTGTAAAGTTAGTGCTCTTAATTTATGAAACACCAATTATTTAGAACAGGTTAATTGTATGCATATGTTGCAGAAAAAGTATGCCAACTGCCAAGTGCAGTCCAGATCTTGTTGAAATCAATGGAAACACTCCATCTACTTTATAGGAAAGAGGAAAAAAAAACATACTTAATCATACCATTGTAGAAACTGCCCGAGAAGATTTGTTAGAACTGGTCAGAAACAACAGCTACCTTTCTATGAGAAATTGCAATGTGCTAAGGTTTGTTTTCATTTAAAACTATATATTTTTAAAATTTCCAACATCATTTCTGAAAGTGTCTGATTCAGGTCTTTTAAGTCCTCCATACTGAAGGTGCTGTTATTGGAAACCATTATGATGCAAAATAGTAACTAGATACATTATTTTATGGAGGTAAGAATACAAGTATGATTTAATATGATATGGAAGCTGAAATAAAATGAAGTCAAAATAGTGAAGCTGAAATGAAATTAAAGCAGTGCTACAATGAAATAATAGAACAGTGGACTTTGATTTTAACAGACTCCATTTCTCAACCAGTTATTGTGTTGGCTTCCTGTAGAAGAACCTAAATGGATGAGGAATATCCAGAGCAGAATTAAGTTCATTAGTTAACTTTATTAATCAATAACTAATTAATACCCCATACTTTAATATTAGATTTTCCCTTTATTTTAAAGAAAAGGTCAGAAACTGAGCTCACAGAAGTTAGAGAGAGACTCAGTGCCTTCAGTGGGATTTGGAGTGTAAATGAAATCACCTGAATGTAAAAAGATCTTTACTGTTAAGTACTTCTACTGAAAGTACTGATATAGATTTTGGCACCAGCCTCAGTGCCATTCAATAGAAGAGATTTCGGAGTGCAGCAGCTCCTTTTCTAGCCACTTTACTGTTATGTTTAATGTTATTCTTGAATTAACAGTACAGCCTTAACATCTGTTGTCTTAATATCCAGTGGGTGAAGTTACCATTTTATAAGGGCCGGAAACTCCATTCAAACAAATATAACTACAAATTCAAAGCAACTCCTGTGAAGTCAAATGCAGATTTTAGGTAACTTAGCACAAGAAGAGTCATGCCTGTGAATTTTGCTAGGGAAAGCAGCTTCTAAACTTGATGATCCAGTAACGGTCCCTCCTACGAGGGGTCAACTTTCAGAAAGCTGAAAAATAAAAGCTATAATTCATCCTTTGTGCCCACTAATATGACAGCTTTTCACAAGTGGATAAAAGAGAAGTAGGGGTCTTTGAGTAGTGATTTGGTTTTTGATTTTTAAATCCCTTAAAGAGCATTTACAGCAAAAGAAGATGCCCTTTTATTGAATGAATGTTTGCAGAAATCATTCCATCAGCCCTAAACCTCCGTTTGATAGTACTTTAGCATAGGATCTATAGCCAACAGAAAGTTCAGGCATATTGTTCTAACGTGCCAACTACAGTTATATAACCTGGAATTTGGCTCTGTTATTAGTGTCTGCAAAAATACTATGACAGATTCCTTTTGGAATCTTGCCTCATTCACTCTTGAGTACATGGAAGAGCCCCCATGTACTCATAAATTGAAACAGTACCATATTTTGAAGAATAGTATTGGCTACAAGTCTTTCAAAGCACTTTACATATTATCTCAGAGGCAGATAATAAATAAACTTTGAAACAATTAGATAAAAAATGATTTTAGTTAATTCTATTCGCCTTGCTCAGCAATGCCCCATGCTGCTTAATCAGCATTGTTAAAGAGCAAGTGCTCGAGAAACATCTGCTCGACTTGTCATGTTTGGAGATTTTTTGTGTGGACTCTGTGTTCCAGAGCTCCACTTTACTGTGTCAAGACAGAATCGCTAAGCAAAATACTGAAAATAAAACATCTTACATATCCCTTCTGGATATTTTGCACAAAATCAGTTGAGTAAAGATGGGATAATGCAGCAGGTTCCTGTCAAGAGCTTTTGCCCAATGATAACAGTTGGCTAGCATGACAGTTTCTGAAGAACAACAATACTATATTTTGCAGATGATGATTATATTCTGGCATTCATGATTTTTTTTTCTTAATTTCTTTTTTCTTTTTTTTTTTTAAGTGCTCTTGTACGATTGACTTCTTGTACAATTACTGCTGCAGAGGCTCATCAAACTTCATATATTTGGGTAGCAGTTGATTTCTCCAAGTGAAAAGAAATAACGTCAAACTTAAAAAATACACCTGAAAACATTTTAAAATGATTTCATTAACTATTTCTTATTGTGAATTCCTAGGCCATGGCTGATCATACAGGCACACAGTCTGTCATGTATGACAAGGAGCAAACATAATCATTTTTAGTACAGACTCCCAGCCTATGCTTTGCACAGTAAATAACACAGAAGTTGTGTTGAAATCTCTTTGAGGGAAATTTGCATTCTGTTCCTCTCTTCCCTCCTCTCTGTTTTTCTCTCAGTGCCAACACTCAAAATTACCTTTGTTGCTGTTTTACTGAGTCCTTAAAACTGCAATCTCTTTGTATTAGTAACAATATGCAAAGAAAGTCAAGACCACCTCTGGCCTTTCATCCAGGGCCAGTTTACTGCAAAGCACACACACAACGAGGCTGCGGGGCCTCACTGTGCTGAGAGTCATCCCAGAGAAGCATGAAAGCTCCACGTCCACAGGCTGCAGAAGGAGCTAGAGGACAGCTGTGTTGAACCATTTGCTTAACTAGGTCGTACCAGCGCTTCAGTGGTGCACTTCATAACCGTGTATGACATACCTGCTACTGCCCCAATTTATACCATGCTATGGCTTCTACCTATAGCTTAAGCTGTGGTCCCATGATTCTACAGTTTGCAGCTAGAGGAAGTCAAGTGAAAAAAAAAAATAAAATCATTCTCTAAAAGTGAGCCCCAAACCACTGCTTAAGTCCCATCTGAGACTGCTCTATGAGCTTTTAAGGAGAATGTGCTTCGTACACCTCTTTGCCCTCTCCCATATTCTCAGAAGCTGTTTTGTTTGACTGAAAATGGAGATCTTGTATTTCTTACTGTTCAATTATTAAGGGACGGCAACAAAGTCAGTTCTATCTGAAGGGCTCAGCGATTTTTAAATGATCTCATGTCCTGTAATTTATAATGGAGAATCAGGTACAAATAGTGTGAGATGCTTTCTAGTTGCCCTCTAATGGAAATAAAATGAACCCCTGGTAATGGGTGACCTTACTTGCTTCTGTGGTCACCCATTTTACTTTTTAGTGTTCTCTTTAGTACTCTCGTGAGAAAAGAGTAAATGCAAAGCTTTTATCCGATGATGCTTCTCAAAACAATAGCTCCGTGCTTCTGCTATAAAATCTATTTTTACTATTCTCATAAACTAATGTTATCGATCACTGAGACTTTGCTATTATCCCACTAAGAAAAACTTATTTGTACTGACAGCCCAGAGAGAAAACGATTGGAATTTATGGAGTAAAAAGAATTAACTTTTGTTCCCTTAACATAAGGCTATTTCATGTACCTATTTAATTAGCATTTATTTATATAAACAGGTATGTTATCATCACATTATTCCTTGTCTGTGTGACACTGCTAGAACTAGTACTACGAAGAACAGAAAATTCATTTCACACATGTTTTCAATACAAACAAGGAAACCTGGCCAAATGTCTTATGTCAATACAGTGATTTTGTTCCACCAGCATAACAATAATTGCTGTACACAGACATTTATTTTCGACTAATTACAGTCGAGCCTTGGCATCCCCGGCTCACACTCCAACATATGTATACCATTAATGTGCAGAAGAGCTTATGCAACCTGGTGCTGAACTGCATGGGGGAAAAATGCTTCTCTTATGACCATTAGCTTATTTGATTTAGATGTGCACGTTTGAATACTACATTTTGTTTACAGATCATGGGGAAAAACATCTGTTGTGTCTCTGTGAAGGGTCATTGCGATAAAAAAGTTAAGTGAGCAAACATACAATGTCTCCATTATTTGCAGTTCTACTCATAGCCTGTTGAGAGGTAGCAGTAGAGAACATCTTCTGATGGGAAGACCGATTTCGGTTGAGTAAGTATGGGCATGGTTAAAGCAGCAATCCGACCTTGTCAGTATAACACCTTAAAGAGCATATTCCTAAAAGCACTGATTTGTGTACCTGAAAGAAATAGTCCCGTGTAAATGAAAAACTAACCTCAATTTCTAATCAGGCATTGGTCTGTTCAACAGTTAAAAAAAAATTCAGAAATACTCTTTTTTTCCCTCAGACTGCTGAATGAAAACCCCTCTATTTAAATCAGTTCTAATTAGCACACATTCCAACAACGATCCCTGGCTGTGGAAGCAAAAACTCTAACCATTTGTAATCTGAACCATAACTGAGCAATATAATTTTGCCACTACTGTGAGAAAGAAGAGAAAGCTAAAGGGAAAATCCTCTTTATTATTATTGCCCTTCTTCCATCTTATTCCTCTGCATACCCTTGATACACACAATGTATATGTCTTAAAATAAGCCGGTGTGCTGTAACATCACACAGCCATGACTAGTTCCCTCACTTAAATGCAAGAATACCTCTAAAAGTGCCTGGACTGGTCAGGTATGGGTTACACAGCAAAGAGTCTTTATAAGACCTGGGACTGGATGATTCTTAAAGGCGGGAGAGCATTTCACCGTGGGAGAGAATATCCAGATCCCTCTAAACACCTCGGACAGCAAAATTACTGGGTAGCCACAATTGCACTCGCTGCTCTACCATATTCTTCTAGAAAACAGCCCAAAACAGAAGACTTCAACAGCAACATATAACTAAAGAGACGGAAAAGGGAACTTTCCCTGGAATATTAAATAGACAGCCCTCAACCCATCCACAATTTTTAAGAGCATAGCTCACAGCTGAGCAATGGCCTGCTTGGACTCTGTGTAACTCATATTTCGGGGGGTTGTATGAAAGTCATGCTACTTTGCCATGAGTCTAAAAACTAGATGAAGAATCTGATTTAAATGTTAAAAAGAGAAAGGAAAAACAAAAAATCCTCTGCCCTCTACCATTTCAGCCAAACATCCTGGTATAATAAGAACAGGAGCAAACCAAGCACAACAAGGAAGAATATGTGAAAAAGTGATGTAGAACTAGGAAAATAAAAACACAGAAAGAAGGGAGAGGATTACTTCTGAATTTCTCTTGAAAGCGTTCTAGTTTCATGCATAAGCATATGCAACTGATGTCCTTAGCCATTTCTGTGTGATGACAACAGGCCTTCACAAGTAAAAGGACTGCAGGAAGAAAACATTGTAACCAAAAAAATAAACAGATGGGCTAAATTTATGTCACTGCTTACTGGCAACAGAATTTCAGTAGATTACAAAAACTACGATTTTATTTAAAAAGATTCACTGAAGATCTTTTAGGATGACATCAGTGTACCTGTATGGCATCAAAACATGACTGGAACTGAGGAGACTACTGAGTTTCCCCTGCACACAAAAATACAAGCCTCTGTTGTCAAAGTCAGTTTTTAAAGTTTATCTCAAAAGTCTACAGCAAATCCAACACATGTGCAACAGGAGATAAAATTAGAGCTGACTACACGGTAGATGAAAAGGCAAGAACAAATAAATTACATTATGAGGAACACTAACAGGAGCCTCTGACACTCGAATCCCATCATTCGTCAAGGTTTCAATCCCCTCCTGGGTGGCACCTTCTTCTGCGGGCAGCGGGCTGGCTTTGCATGCCCTTCCAAGCGGGATCGCAAGCGCACAGCAACACCAGCATCCAGCCTGACCAGAGCCTGCTCCAGCTGATGGGAAGCTGCAATTTTCCACAGAGCAAATGATTTCATGAATCAGCCAGCAGGGAGTGACAACATTCTGCTGCCAGTGACTAAGTGTATGACCTCTGGTTGCAATTTCCACCAGTGCAATAAGAGTCCGTTGCAAACACGATCATATTTTTTCAGTGCTGTTAACAGAGATGCTAATCTGGCTCTCAGTTTCCTTTTATTTTCCTTTTTCTTTTCTTTTCTCTTCTTTTTTGCCAGCTTTATTGCTTACAATTTAATATTTCCCAGGAGAATGAGAACAAAGAATCCTCCACGTTGCTAATAAAACTTGAAGACAACACAGTAGAGTATGAATTAAAGGGAAACAACTTTTTCCATTTTGAGGAATGTGACAGGCCTAGTAGAGACCTCCAGGCTTTCTTTCTGCCACAAGAAGGGCAGCTCAGCACCGCTCCTTTGCATGACCCAGAACAGGAAAAAAAAATCCCACAGTCCTGAGGATGGTCAGAAGAGCAATCAAGGCTAAATGTTTGAAATGCCTATCACGGATTAGGTAAAGAATTAACAATGAGACATGAACACTACCTAAAGTTTTAAAATTTTCTCCAAAAGCTTCAGCTGGGATCTCCACACACAAGCATGAAAAGCTCCAGACGCATAAAACACCATTCTCTGAAGTCAGTTTTAGTGCCAAGCCATTAACCCAACAGGGTAATACTGTACTGCCTTATGAGATTCGTTTTCTACCTCCCAAAATGATGGATTTATTTCTGGATATTATTCTGTCTGCCCTTGGAGGAGGGGAATGAAAGAAGCAACCCAGTCCCAGCTGAATCTTGCTCCTAAAAGAACCAGCAACAAACGATGAAGAAGGCTGCCGCTCGGGCACATTCGTTATTCCTATGCAGCTCGACTCCTCCTCTTGAGCTGGCACCAATGGGGAGGACAGAGCCTCAGGCTTTAAAACTCAGCTCTGCACTGAAAAGAAGGAACTTCTCAGGCTGGAGATAAAAAAGGATCAGGCTGTTAGGACCCCATGCCAAGGGTGGGGGATAGGCCATTGAATAGGCCAGCATGGACTTGCTAGTAGGGCAATATTAGACTTATATTAGACTAATAGGGCAATATTAGACTTAGGGCAATTATTAGACTTATATTAGGGCAATATTAGACTTATAGTGGGACAGGGCAATATTAGACTTATATTACCATTATTATTATGACTTTTTTAGCCATGATTTCCTGGACAGGAATACAAACACAGGTGATGTGATGCAACCACAGTGATTTAGTGCTCAGCCGAGCCAGTTTGCACCTGGACTGGATCTGTCCCTGGTTAAGCAAGGATTGAGAGTGCATGTGGGCAAAAGGCCTCGCTTTAGGGTGCCCTTGTGCCAAGCTAGGAAAAAGCTGCACATTTGTTCTGGAAAGACCTGCTTCCCAACACTAAAATATATGTACTTTTTAAACTGGAAATGGTCAAAATGAACCATGCGAGCTTGCTTCTATTATCAATTCTTATTGTGTTTACATAACAGATGAAATAAACACAGCATTATTTCAGGTTTAATCCCCTCTCTCTTACTCACGTTTCATAATTCCTTTGTAGGGGGCTCTTCTCATCCTGAAGAAGTCTTCACATTTCAAATGCACAACCTACACTAGAGTTTCAGCACTGGAGTACATGCACACTCATATTTTGCTCCAGTGCCGTTCTCAAGCTGTGCCACGTCACGCTCCTCCAAAGCAAAATCCGCGACCACTTTCTGTGCACTTACTAAGGGTTTTTACGGTGCTCATCCCTGACTTTGTTTGCAAACACCTCCCCAGCACTTGGGAATCCACTTTCCCAGTAGGCAGCGGAGTATTTTCTGTTTCACCCACGCAGGAACTGCAGCACAGGGATACTGCACGTTGTGCAACGTTATACGGGCACGGAAAGGAATTGTGTACAGCTCTCCGGAGTAATTTGAAAGTGATTTATTCACAAGACTCACTTCAAAGAGCTTTGCCTAGGTACCTTGTTTTCTCAGTCTCATTTCTTAATGTGCTCTATTTAAGGGAAGATATCAATTCAAGCTTCCTACGCCACCATCAGCTCACTAAAATGCACCATTCTACATTGCCCATTAAAACCCAGCTTGTAAAGATAATAAGGATGTGATGCCATTCTAGGTATACATATATGCATTTTTCTGTGAGTTTGTTTGTATGCATACATACATACATATTTGTGCATGTTACCAGGTATCTTTCAAAAGTTGCCAAACACAGAACAGTAAGTGTTATTCACTGTAACAGTCAGCAATTCCCAGCTCACAGTCCTACATCCCTAGAGGGCAATGTCCCCTCATAGGTTGCACTCACGTCACTGCCAGACTCCCATAAAGCCAAAGATGATGCTACTGTGAGGACAGACAGAAATAAGTCTATACTTAGTATAATTTAATTTAGCTAAGTATAGATCTCAGTTTTCTTTTTTAAGAAGTTTTGAAGCCTGATTTCAAGAAGAGGAAAATCCAGTTGATTACCCAAAATATGCCTGCCTTTGCAAACCTCAAGGATTTTCCTGCTACATCCCGATGTTAAACACAGTCTTAGGCACAAGTGAAGAGACAGCTCAAGATGCTGAAGTCTTAGACAAATCTGAATTTATGTGTAAAAGAAACTCCAAGGGAAAACAGAATGGTCATGTTTTTCTCTTTATTTATTGCCTCACTGTTACCCAATCAATATTCTTCTTTGTAAAGTCCAATTTCCCGTTGGCAAGGGCCACTGCTAATGGCAGATCTCACTCCACATTTAATCTCAGGACTGTTTAGCTGGCATATTATGGCTTTGACAACTCGGCTGGATGGGATTTCAACATTCTTTTCTCCTCCACATGTGAATAAACCCCCTCATTTTAGCAACAACCTGCTACCCGTGAACAGGGAAACATGGCTGGGGAACTAAGACCTCCAGCAAAGCTGTTGACAGTGCGACCACAATGGACGCTGCGACTGTTCAGCATCTTTCCAAATCAGAATAATGCTAAGTAATTGCTTTATTGATAGATTTAGAAGCCCAGATACAGCCCCTGAAATACAAAAATGAAGGCTTCTGCTTTTTGTTTCCTTTTGGTTTTAAATGATTGATAATTATTTCACAAATGTCTTCCCCTGACATTTGATTTGCTAGATAATACATAAACATACAGTTTCTAATAGGTTTTCCGGCCTTTTAACCTAATTTATTTTCTCATTATTTTTCATTTCATTTCCAATTCTGATACAAAATCTATTTTCTAGATTTTTTTCTTTTTGCATGACCAGAAGCTCTGCTACTTGCATAATATATGATATTATAAAACAGAGACAGAACCTGGGATAGCACAGAAGAAAAATCAACCCATATACTTAACTTCCTTTTTTCATGTTCTACTCTTTACATGCACTGTCTCCAGTTTCTAAACTACAACACAAATTTTAATGGTCATTCTGTTTACGTGAACCTTTAAAACACCCTGCCACATGAAAGAAAAGTTGGATGGGGACACAACAAGACAGTCCAGCTTAAGTAGATCTCTATTCTTGCATCATACGCTGACTCACAAATGTTAGTCTACTGCCAAGATTTGTTAGCTAATTGATGATTGGTCAGATCACAGAGATAATCCTGAACAAATGCAAATTGCATCTTGTATATTTTTACAACAAGGGAAAAAAATGGTTAGAAGTAGGGAGACGTATAGGAATATGTATAATACAACATACAAAAAAATCTCATTTGTAAAGGAAGAGAAGCAGTGAGCAAATATTACAATAAACTCATTTTAGTATAAGTGACCATCAAAGCCCATGGTTGATTTCCCCCCCCAAAAAATCCTTACTACATAACAGGTTCATATATCAATTATTCTAAGTGTATCTTTGGGGCTATATTAATTTACTTGAAGTTTCTCTGAATGATGAATTAAACTGCCTTTTTTTTTTGTCTTTCTCAGCTATTATAAATCTGTTGAAGTCAGTGTGACCATTTGGTTACTTATCTAATGGAACTCAACGTCTGTCTGCCACCCCATCCATAAGAGCATGAGAACACAGGTCAGCTTTCTAAAGAAGACCACTTAATAGTTTAAAATTAAAGGATTTTTTTTTTGACAGGTTCCTATTCCACTAGGAGCAAGACACACATTTTTTTCCAGTGAAGATTTTCAATATGCCGCCTGTGCATCCTCGTTCTTTACACAAAGATCCACCGAGATTTCCTAGCAGTGCATTAAACAAATTAAACACGTTTTTGTATCGCTACATTATTCAAAGCATTGCTCCCATGTTCGAAGACTCAGAACAGAGGAAGTCATCTGTATCAGGAGTCTGAACAGAACCCCTCCAGTCTGCTTTTCAACCTGTTTTCTTTTCTAATCCCTTTTTTTTTTCTTTTTTTTTCGGGGGAGGGGGAAGGTGTGGCTGTGGGGCTGTGGGTAGAAAGGATAATGCAGTAATGATCTTCAAGCAACAATACCTGCATTGTGGAATCGCAATTTATTCAGATGTCCTTTTCAGTGTTGGCTAAAGAAATAACCTGACACGCTAACAGACAGGTTTCTATTTAAACAAAAAAAGAAAAAGGAAAAGACCTTAAGAAAGAGCCTCTAAAAAACATGTTTTTGACTTTCCTTCTTGAATTCCCCTGACAAAAGTAATGAGTGAGGTGACAGGAAGCCTGATATTAATTCTGCAAGTTCTAACTAGATGTGCAGGAGATCTAAGCCCAAGGAATCGAGCTGGAATGCAGAGCAAATAGGCAATTATTCTGAGCACAAGAATTCGGTGCCTGATGATGACTTGCCTGTCTCCATTCTCTGGTGTCGCTTCTACAGAGACTGTAATCTTGTATGTTGATGCCTATATTCAATCTTAATGCCTGATATTGAGTGATGGGAAGCTGTAGGGATTCTTGTGAGATTCATCGCTAATGGGTTTAACTCAATTGGCGTGTCTGCCTGGGATATTTCATAAATGCGTAACCTACACTACGTGATCAGAATAATTACCTGGAATCGTGCAGAGTCTCCACCTCAGCATGATACTTTCTGTTCTACAACTTTTGCCACCTTTTGCTTTGCCTTTAGCCACTCAGCTGTCTTCTAAACATAATAAATGCTGGCAAGATGATATGCAGGGCTCTACCTCCCTCTCCCCTTTGCATGCACACACGCACACTCACATAGATGCAGAGATAACAGAGCTGTATTTTCTTGGCCTGAGGTGCTGGAGGAATCCAGCTCTCAGAAAAGCCAATTTTGGCCATGTGCTGAGACAGGATTTAAGACCAACGTTGTGTGACATTGATTATACTAGTAGGATACCAGATGAAAACCGCAGATCTTTTACTCTCCTGTCTATGTGAACCATTTTACACTGATGCAAGTTATATTCTGAATAGAAAAAAAAATCCATTAGAATTTAAAAACAAACAAAAAAGATCTTGCATGATTTTTTTCTTGGCAAAGAAAGGAGTAGGAGGTTTATTTGTCCTTAAGGCTTCTTACTACATAATGTAATTGCCATGGTTTCTGAGCTATCTGATCACTGTCACTCATAGTGGGCTTTAATCATTTACACAAGCGGATTCTAGTGACAAGGATCTCAATGATCCATCCGCAGAAACTTTTTCAGGACTTTTTCTCACTTATATCACTGTAATAACTACAAAGAGGAAAAGGACATAGGGTCCACTCTAGGCAGGAGTATTCCAGCTTGATATGTTTCCCAACGTATTGGTGGTGGGGGGGAAGACTTGACAGACATCTGACACATTTGTAGCACCTTGCTTTAGGTCCATCTTCTACTTTTCTGCAGTTTTCCCAGGCACTTCAGAAATAAAGAGACACACTGAACAAAACTCATCTCCTTTGCTCTATGCAGGTCACCAGGACTAGCACATGATGCAATGGATTCCCACACAGTCTGTAAGAGACAGTCCCATGCTTTTCGCGCAGCTTCCTGCATGCTGTAAGACCATTACAATGCCCACTCAACATGTGAGCAACAATTATCTCCCAAAAGCTGGATCTCAACAGAACTTCCTATTCTAATTTATCTGACCTTTCTGGAAATCAGCATAAACACACAAATGTTGCCACAGGATCTGAAGCGAGAAAGCACGAAGCCAGTACAGCTGAATAAGGCAAATCGTACGATTTCAGTTTTAAGATCAGATTGACAATGGGTTGTGTTTGTTTTTAATAGTCATGCCTAGTTAATCCTCCTCAATTAGTAGCTGTAGAAACTTTAGCTTGAATTTAAAAAAAAATCATATTACAAAGTAATTTAACAATGGTTATTACCACTTACGCCTTTCAGACGTGCAATTATGCAAATCCACCAAGCACAGTTCTGACTATATTTTCTTCCGTTGGTTGAAAGCACTGTTAGAAAAATGAATTTACATAATGGCATCTGCTACTCCTGTTACAATTTGTATTTTAAAAATATAGCACGGGTGAGGTAACTTGTACAACTGTTTCACCATTACTGATTCCAAATAGTTGCTATTATAAGTTTTTTCTACTAGTTTAATAGGGATGTAAACTCAGGACTGAGTGTGCACAAGAAATCAAAAATACAGATTAGGATATTTGGCAGTACTGGTCTCATTTCCAAAGCACATGATTTCTGAAATATGTGTATTTCATTTTAGATATAGCTGGAACATATATGCAGAGCTGGAAATCTTACAGTTTCCATTTTTGAAGTACGATGAAAATATGTATTTTTAAAAAGCTCAAAGTACAAAAGCAAAGCTTGAACTATTCAGCTCAATATTCTCTGCTGGCTCCCTCCTCTAATTCTTCTGAGTGGGGTATTTGAAGGTTCTTGGCATCTCAGCACTTTATCACATAGCAAGTTACCAATATGATCTTTCAGTCCCTATGATTTTGCTTATAGAATAAAGTAAAAAAAAAGATTTAATTGAATTATTTTATTTCTATAATAACCTGGTAAAATGATAAAGACATTCACATCCCATCATCACTCCCATCATTACTGTGGGGTTTGAATTACTGGGATGCAAGGGAGTCTATGGCGCCGTGTTTTGGCATTTCTGATATCAACAACATAGAAAAATCAAAAATCCTGTATATTTTACAGTAGAGATGGACCAAAAAAAAGGTGTTAGTTCCCAAATGAAGATTAGTTCTAACTCACGTTCAGGAACATTGACATTCTTGTTCAGTCATAATGCAGGGACCTTTCGCGATTTTCTTTCAGGAGAGAAATTCCACAAAATCATATTATTTTTGATAGTAAAATAAAATAAATATCTTGAAGTAACACAAAACACTGTGCTTTTGACTGGTTCTAAGTTTTCTGTTTCAAATTTTCTGTTCTCAGTTTTCTATGTTATTTTAACACACAAGTTTTCTTTTCTATTTTAAATGGCACTTCTTTTAAAGGATGTCAGCACTTTCTGAGATCTGTGACATGTGTCCTTGTCTGGAGATATCTAACTTTGTCTCCAACTTATCCTCCTTTGAATGATGAAATGAAAATTAGATCAAAGAAGCTGAAGTTCAGTGTTGTTGTTGGCATTTCTTTGTGAATTCTTCTTCTCACCATTTTTGATCTAAAATTTTTCTTTTAGCTATCCTCAATGTTTTCAGCAAAAAATGAGATTTTTATATATTTGAAACATATTAGATACAACAAAAAAAACCTGCCATTCCTTGTGCTTCTCCAGAAATAACAAAGGAATTTCACACGCGCTCAAGAACTTAAATCCAATGTCCTTATATTCTCACACCACCAACATTCAGAATGATTCAAGAGTCAAATACTGTCATATCTGTACAGTATGAATCCTAACAATAAAAATGCAATAGTGATCATTTAATTATTAGCAGAAGTAGTACATATTGGATGTACATAGAGGGCATACACATTTTCTTGGAAAGTACCAAGATAATCTCTATGTCACAAAGACTCCACTATCTAAATTAAGGAGACAATAAAGAGAGAAAGGCAGGCAGCCTCTGAATAGCACATTTGCAGATAAATGGATTGAAGTAACACATATTCCATATAAACATCCCTTGCTCTTTTGCTGTTAGCTCCTCTTAATTGACACATCTTACCCACACTGCAGCAAGACTGCAAAATTTGCAGAGATATTAACACCACAGCAACTCTACGTGGGTGTTTGTCTCTGCTTGCAGCATGCATTTGGGAACTGCGAGAGGATGAGGCTGGGCCACATCCAGATTTCTCTGGAACCCATACAGTTGATGTTGCATCTATAAGCCCCTAAGAAATCAGTTTCTTTGAAAATGAAACCTGCCCTCCTGCCTTTTGCATCATGAGCCATGCCACTACGTTCTGTTTTATTTTGTATGTAAATAAATAAAACTTGCATATGTAAAATTGGCCCTGAACATTCCTTAGTGTTTATTCCAGTTTCTGCAAGTGCTCTATCCCAGAACTTACTGATTTGATAATAGTAATGGGCACTTCTACGGTCTGACATCTGGTAGATCAATCCCCATTACCCGACCTCTCCCTTACCACTCAGTCCAAGGTTTTTGTGTTCACTGTGCAAAGTAAATAATGTTTATCACTGAAGGACTACCAATCTCAAGCCAAGCACGCCGTGTTATCACATATTTTATTATAACTTGCGAAACTAGACGATGCTCATCTGCACACTGGCTTTCTGAGGGACGAAATGGGGGGGTCTCATCTTTGCCAAAGTGAATGGAAGGAGACAGTCCTTGCAGCTATGTTCATAGTAAAGGATTGTGCTTTGCCACCCACAGTTCAAGCAGTTCCTTACATTCCACTGCACCCAGTACTTAGCCTTAATCTTGTGCTAGTTGCTTTTTTCTTTCACTGGAATGTTAATAGCTTTCCAAACTAGGATTTGCAGGTTTTTTAAGGAGACCTGGCAAAAATAATCCTGCTGTTCCCCTTACTCTGTGCAGACAGAAGCAATTCTTGCCAAAGAAAAACACTCTTTAAACACCAGCCCAATACTTTTTTATGTAGGTTAAAATCAATGAGCTCTGTAAGCCGAGGGCATGAGGCCTCTCAGGTTGAATCTCTGAACAGTCCCTGATGCTACAGAAATGAAGGCTAGCTGCTTCTGCTGGAGCCTCTGCCTAAATAAAACAAACTAAGCAGACTTTATGAAGGACTACAGTCCAAGTTAGACAGCAACTCAGCCTCCCGTCCCTGTGAAGTTAATATCACCCTGTTTTTTACTCCTTGTAATATCATGCTTCCTATGAAGTTTATATACATATTCACTGGCAGGGTTGGTGTCCTCTCTCCAGAGGAAAAGATGACGTATAAACTTATGAACTATGGCACAACATATGAAATATGAGCTAAGAGTACAAGGTATAAACAGGTAGAGCTGCGCTAAGAATGAAGATGCCCCTTGACATCAGCTTCATGATTATTATTTGAGATCCATCACTTGTGTTCCTGAACTTTTACTTTTGGGTGGACTTCGTCTCAGCTTACATCTGATATGTGCAATATAGACATCTGATGTCTGCAGTATAGATGTATGAACTGGTCCTCCTGAGATTCCTCCACAACCAACTGAGAAAAAAAAAGAGCGGACCTGGTACTTGATGTACTTGATCAATTTTAGATGCTGATTCCAGGATCACGTGAATTACAAACCAGAAATGCCTATTGCTGTCCGATAGCTCTAAGAGGAGACCAAGTGAGGAAGAGGGATGTAGATAGCTACATTTTGTCTGGAGATTAGCTGAAGCTAATCCTTGAGCTGAAGATTAGACTGGCTATTCACAGATGTGCTTACCAAAATGTAGTGATATTTGATCTCTTCTAGCCTTTTTGATTGTCAATATTAGTTACAATAATACTTTAAAATATTGAGTGTCTTAGACAGAAAAGAGAACAAAAGAACAGTTCAATCATAAAACCAGCTATCAAATTACAAAAGCATTCTACATAGTG
The DNA here is from genome assembly GCA_013398315.1 of Nothoprocta pentlandii. Taxonomy (NCBI): domain Eukaryota; kingdom Metazoa; phylum Chordata; class Aves; order Tinamiformes; family Tinamidae; genus Nothoprocta; species Nothoprocta pentlandii. The sequence continues at coordinate 21,578 of VZSG01000490.1, read as the reverse complement.
ATTAGTTAGTGATTCTGATCAGGAAGAACTGAGTTTGTAGGTTGTTTGCTAATGACATGGCAGGAGCTCATGTCACTGGTTTGTATCAATGCTAAGGGCACTGCCAGAACTGTATCAAGGGGCAAAAATGTAAATGCAAATCAGTTTCTAAAGTCAAAAGAGAAATTAACCTTGATCTTATACATTGTGCGTAGGGGTGTGTGTGTGTGTGTGTGTCTGTGTGTCTGTGTGTGTGTCTGTGTGTGTGTGAAAGAGAGAGAGGGAGAATGTGTATATTTGTGTATCAGCTCTCTCTCATACCATGAGAAGCTGCTTACATACAAGGACATTTTCTTCTTCATTTAAGTTATGCTAGAGTTAGATTAATTTATCCTTTAGCTTGACACATCTTATTTCCAGCCTGGTGATGGATGAATGTGAGTGAGACCTCAGGGTGAAGGATTCCTTTCAGCCTTTTTTACTGTGCAAAAGAGTGAAAGGAACCTTATTAAAAAAGAGCCTGTTTAAGACTCCAGTATCTTTTTCTTTTTCGGTCTGGCCTTTAGTGTGGAAGCAGTCTTCACAACACATATATGTGAAAAAGAGAAATAATAATAAAAGTCACCATTACCCAAATCTCTCAAACTACTGAAAGCATTGGGTCCAGTTCTTCAAAACAGCCTGTCCTGCACGTTGTAGTAGTGCATTTTCATAGTAATACATTTTTACATCTGTCCAATCACATACAGCAATGTTTTCATAAAAAAAAAATGCTGAGAAACAGAGATGCCTGCAGGTCTAGGCTGAAATTTGGAAAGAAATCCAACTTAAAATCAAAACAAATTTAAATGTCTCTGGATGCTAAAAGCAGCATTACTGAGATTTTCAATTTATTACACCAAAAATGTTCAGAATAATAAATATATTAATTTACTTTTGCTAAGTCTGCATTATAAGCTTGATTTGTTTCCCTTATAAGCAATTTATGCTTAAACTCCAAAGCTGCAGGCGCCTGAAGAATGTTTAGCTTGACCTAACCATGGCAAACCGACATGCATGGGGAGTAAAACGAGAAGCCAAGAGTCCTGCAGTCCATTTAGAGGAGGGCAGGGTTAAGGTGGGATAAAATAAAACTTCCAAGACTTCCAAACAGATTTTTAGACACAACAGGCCTGATCCTGGTATCTAATCAGCGTAACCAAAAATGTCCAGCACAAGAGCTGAGAGAGGTACCATATGAAACATGAAAAGGTGGTTTGAAAGCATTCTTTACATGTCCCTAATGCATTCAGAAGCCTAATTTGACTCTCCTCTGAATCAAAAGTGATGATGGAGAGGAAGATGGGGCAATAATTTCATCTTCAAAAGGCAAAAGCTGTGAGCTAAGAACTTTCCTCCACATATCACAACTTGTTTTTCCCTGTGTCCACAGAGTCCACCAAGACTCTTCTGTCTCAATGGGCGTCTTTGGCACCCGGCCACAAGCGGAGAAGGAAAAGTCTAACTATGGGAATGGAAGGAGCACAATAACAGTGGTTAACCGTAACAACCACAAGTTATACACAGAGCATCAAAATCAAGAAAGAGCACTCCATGGGAAAAGCTGTAAGAAACACAAAAGGAATGGGACTGGCTTTTTCAGAGGTTTCATTTGGGCTTTCTTTCTAAGATCATATTAGTGGGCTAGTCAGCATCCTGGTCAGCAAGGCAACCTGAAGTCTGCTTACCTCGGGTTTCTTTATGTTTATGCAATCACCTTCGCCAACACTGACCACTGTTCTGATGGTAATTCAGCCATTTATGTGGCTTACCAGACAGCAAAGTTTCTATAGGAAGAAGTGACAGGTTTTTACATGACCTTACAGATTTTTGTTTCTGCCTTTTTTTTTTTTTCCTAGAAAAACTAAGAAAAATGATAATAATTTGGTTGGCTTTCATTCTCTTTACTAATCAGAGTGGCTAACAAGTAACTTTTTGGGAGCTGAGCAATATCTGATTTCCAAACTGTGCTAGAAGCACTAATTAACACAGCAGGAAATATAAATATTTCTATCATGCAAACTACCTGCACTTTCTGTAGATCTAAGTAAATAATGACTCCCAATACCCGTGCAAGTTTCCACCCTGTAGCACTGGAAAAAGAGAACAGAAGAAGTGCATTTTTAACCTAAAGCAACCAAATTCCTCATGAAAAAAAAAATTAAACTGTATTTGTCAGAATGTGAAAATGCATGGGAGGTGTTACATCTATTAGCTTCTATTTAGCATCTTCCTCACACCAGGGAACTTTATAATAAGAAGGAGCTAAGGAGAAATCAATGGTGGCCTCCATGGATGTTCTGTATTCACAGGGATGACTCCTCTGATTGATTTGTTGGCAACACGAGATAAAAACAATTAAAAAAAAAAAAAAAAAAGCAAAAAGAGACAACTCATGAGAACTAAAGTCTATATGAGAATGGACTGGGAGACTTAGCACCGAAAGCAGGAAGAGATCTCTAACAGCTCCTCTGACCTTGCTTTAATCAAGTTTCGTATGAATGGACAAGCCCAATAGGAAGACAGTGGCTTCTCCCCTAAATTTGACCTCCAGGGCAAAAGAAAATAATCAGATTAAAACCATAACACTCCAGTCATTGCAGGGTATGAAAGGGACTATTCGACTGAAATAATAGCACAGAGCCATTTACTCTTCCTCCAGTTTACAAACAGAATAGCACTACCCTCATTTCTTAGTGCTTATAATAATGCCTCCCTGCTTGCATTGCTGAAAAGCTAATCCCTCAAACTTCCGCACAGCAGTATTTTCACAAAGCCACAGCATACCACAGCTGTAGGTCAATCCAACCCTGACTTTGCCTCAATAATAAAATTCCCTACCCCGAAATACTCTTCATAAACATTCACCTTGGAATAGCAAATGCAGAATGTCCATTTCCTGCCCCAAATCAGATTCCACATACTGCAGTGTGTGCCTGCATGCTGGAGAGCCACAGAGAGCTACCTGTGCAAATGCTAAGCCTGCAGCTGAAAGAAGCAGAGGGGAACCTGGAGCGCCCACAGGGACACAGCTGACTGAGGCTTGAACATGGCATGAGGCTCAAATTAGCCTGTAAATAAATTCAGTTCAGTGCTGCTCCCCATGCAAAAACCTAAGTACATGTTGTTGGTGAGCAATCTTCTAGGGCATATTTTCTCTCCAGTCAACGCTGCACATCTCTTATCTGCACCATGGGTCGCTGCGGTGCGGCCTGACAGTGCCCAGGGCATTGAAACCCTGTTGGGATCAATGAAACTTCGGAGCACAGAGGGAGCACGGGAGATCCTGGGGATAGATAAGAGTCTTAAAAAATCAAGTTCAAGGAAGGTGAGTCTGTCCTGTGTGACTGGTAGAAGACCGATTTCAGGCTTTATACAAATCATCGAAACCCAAAGACAGATCCAAAATGAGGCTTTTTGTTGTTATTGCTTTCTTTCTTCCTTCCTTTTTAAAGGAACACTGAATGAATCCCATTTAAAACCAACCCACGCAGCTCTTTATACGTCGTCCAGCGGCAAGCGGCGACCATCGCCGCCCGGCGCCAGCGCGGAGCCTGCTCGGAGCGGCGCCCAGGTGCAAGAGCTCCCAGTGCCGAGGGAGCCTCGAGCCTCGTGCGCAGCCAAGCACTTACTGTGAAGTGCTCTTGGCAGAAAAGAATCAAGACATAACACTCAGGCTTAACACCAGAGCACTTGTTCCTGTCTCGTTTCCTGGCGGTGGCTAAGCGGCAGAACCAAGCTGGTTGTAATACCAAGAGCTCTCATCCGTGCAGGATTACACCCCTTCTTGCTTGCTTGTGAGTCTTCCTTTGTGTCCTCTCCAGGATCAACTACATTCTCCCCAAATAAGGCAGGGATATTAGGGAAACTGAGGCCTCACAAAGGCTCATCCCTTTTGAGCACGGAGCCCATTTGAGATTTCCCAGATCCCAAATGTCACAAAAGGAAAGGAAACTCTAAAGGACATTCAGATTAGATCATCAGATGAGAACAACATTAAAAAAAGTGAGTAGAGAGGGCTCAATGTTTGCTTTAAAGAGCATCTGTTTATGCGATTGACTTGGCTTCAAAGCTTTGTAGTTAGATAAAAGTTCTTTTCTTCATCTAAGTACATTCCCGGGTAACATCACAGTGGCTGCAGCTCATCCTCTGTAACTCACCACTATAATCAAAACGTTAACACGGATGACCCAGAAAGCACGCAATCACTCAGCATCAACACAAAACTACCTCTGTTGGGCCACATGGGCTTACAAGGTACAAAAGAGCTTTTTGCTCTTGTGAGTGACAGCTACTCCAGCAAACACACTTTTCTAAGCGTCCACCGCCTGCAAAAATTTAAGCTCTTCATTGCACAGTTCTGATCATGGGAATATTCCCAAACTAGAAAATACTTGCCCTTGTATTTTATGCTCTGCAACATGATTCCACACACTGCTCATTTCACTGGAAAATACATCTAGTCTTTCTTCTTCATTTTTTTTTTCTTAATTTCATAACGTAACTCATCCCCCATTCTTTAAAGTTATTAAGTAATCACCTCCCTCCAGAATGAAGAATTGCTGCCTCTTTTGCTCCTGAGCAGTTTTGCAAGCTGGCATCCACTACAGGGGCTTCTCTGTTGCCACATTTCTGTTCTACTACAAGGTACCAGTTTACAATTGTTTCATTAAATCTTAAGAGCAATCATATGGTACTGGCAAATTGCTGAAACAAAGAGTATGGATCAACAAAACACTGCAAATAAATACGTTTACACAGGTACTGTGAAAAACATGTTTAGTTGAGCATGAGGTTTGTGCTGTAATTCTATCGCATCTAAGTTAAAAATAATGACAACAACCACTTTGTCATTTTAACTTATAATGCACGAAAGGCAGAAATCAGGGACCCATGGGGTGGGATGGCAGAGGGTTCCTTCTCGTGTCACAGACCAAATCATCATGAAATTTTCCAAGCCTCAAATCTTTAGTGGATCATTTGCACAGCAAAATGCATCCTTAATAGAAGGAAAAGCAGCTTTCCTTGATGCTCCTCTTGGCTGATGTATACCTACTAGTATACTGTCCTATTATATTCCATTTGAAAGCCACTAAGGAGGATCAGGAGAATCACAAATATTTATTCTGGTCTCATAACTAAGGTCCAGGTTTGGAAATCTGTGGGTCTGGATTCTGTGACTCAGACCATTGTGCTGGGAGTCATTCACACTGCCGATGTGTCCAATTTTGTGGCAATTCACTGGGCAAAGTTTAGGGGCATCAGTTCACCATGTATTTCACAGACAGCAGGAGTCCTTGCAGGGCCAAGTGCTGGTCCTAAATGTGAACAGATCCCTGTTCTCAGACACAGACAGAAAAAGGGGAAAATGCCACCCCTATTTGCCACTTCACCATCAACCACAAGACTGCCACATTCCCCATCCCCAGTAATAGCTATTATTTAAATTCATCTTCCACTCCTAAAAAATTACCTAGAAGCACATTAGGTTTTTAGATACACTCTATCCCTTCCAATACCCACGCTGAAATTTAATATTGTATTAAAGATTGGAAAACTTGGGTATTTATGCTAGTCCTCAGATGAAACCTGAACTCTGAATCACAGTCTCAAATCTTCACTGAGCAGCAGCTCAAGCACTAAACTCTATATGCAACTGATCACAAAATACCTCGAGGAAGAGGAAATCCTTCAAAGCCTTGCAAAATTGTCAACTTACAGCACTGATCTTTCCTTGCACCAGCTTCACATGTATCTAAAATGCACTTTCTTTGCGGAGCATGAGCAAGAGCTTCAAGAATTTAGCAAAAGAAGCATGTGTTCATTTTGTCTTGCTCTCTTTTCCAGGCTTTCCCTCTAAACACATAACCATGTTTAAAGGATGATTAAATAAGTAATGGAATGAGGCATAATGTGACATCTTATTGAAAGATAAGAGAGCAAACACAAGTATTTAAACCTTTCTTTTAGTTCTTGATAGATTAAGCAAGCACCGTTACAGAGAAGAGTCTTCATGTTACTTTAAATAGCCTGTACATCTCCCATAAAGCTTTTGTGTAAAATCCTTCCCTGCATATATAGAAATGAATCATATCACATTATAGCTGGCTATGCATTCTTCTCTGAGCACACTATGCTTTAAATTGCAAAATCCATTTTTATTTTCTTTTTCATTTGTCACCTCTCCACTGGAAAGAAGGTTTCCTGGAGCGTATTCCATTCCATGTCTGACAATATCAAGTCTGCCTTCGACATATTAGTGTAAAAAATTGAGGATAAATGATTACATTTACATGAGGTCAATGAACAAGTACAGGAGACAGAAAGCCTACAGGATTCATCCTATCTTCTGTTACAAACCTCTCAGAGACTCTTTGATGAGAACATAGATGCAGAAAATAAGCAGCCATGGGAAAAAATAACTCAATTTTTACTGCTTTGATAATTTTCAGATAATTTCATTAACATTTAGGCAAATAAACCTGATATGAATGTGTTGTCTTTGTTATCTGCTTTGTCGCAGAGCATTCTGCACAGTGCCAGCCTCTCTTTGTCCTCACTTTAAGGCAGACACTTGGAGATTAGGCACTGATGGATGTTATCTCTCAGGCATCCTCCTTTTTAATTCTGAATTACTACATCATTCCAATCAATTTATACATTCAGAACAGGTGAATGCAATAAAGCATTAAAAGTGGTAAGTATACTGTGCAGTATAATGCTTTATGTCGCATATGGGGGCTGGGAAAGAAGAAAAAGAATATACTTGTAAAACCTGCAGAGAGCAGAAAAGCATCCTCTGCAAGGCTAAAACACTCTTTAGGATACTAAAGGAGAATCTGTAAATATTTAACATTGCTACAAGCAAAGGGATTAACAGAGTAGAGCTCTTTGATCAATACTTGCAGCATCATGTATTATTTCCAATGGGCATGAACAGCAAAATGCTATTTATTGACTAAAGTATGCTGCACATCACTGAAGTTTAATACGAGGGGACGTGAAATTCTGTCTCAATCAGGAATAAGCCACTGACCTGACCTTAGCCTAATCAACCATTTCTTGCACTGCAGTAGCACTTGATAGTTCCCAGCTTCATTTTTCTGGGAGCTTTCCAACCATAGACAAATCCAGTCTCTGACACTGAGAGATTACAGGATAATGTAATTTAAGATGAAATTAAATAAAGGTGCTGTAACACAACAAGTGCAGCTGTGGGCAGTGGAAAGGCTAAAAGCACAAAAACACTTGGGTTCACATACTGATTACGAGTGCCAATATTAGTTTTAAATAAGAACCATTTTTGCTCCTATTTTCCTAGCTGATAAAAGTAGGAAGAAAGAGTGCTGGTAGCTTTTGTCCCAGTTTCATTCCACACAGAGCCACAGAAGCCCAGAGGCGACAGCAGAGGGGAACGTGGCAGCCAAATAGAGGTTATTGCAGCAAAGCAGCAGCCACCTGAGCAGGCTGACACCCCGTGTGCCCCAGACAACGCTCAGTACCACATCCATGAAAGGAAAGTTCAAGAAAGCAAATTGTAGACATCTGTGGAATAAGCTGCCTGTAAGATGACATTATTTGCCTTGTCATTCCGAGTCTCCGAAGATGTATGGCAGGTTTTGCCCTCATTAATCTTACTGGAATATGTATGAAATTACCCAGTATTACCCAGAAAAATCAACCTGAGTATGTCACTGTGCTCTCTAAAATTTTACATTCTTCCAATATCTGAGTCTTCAAATAAATGGTGTGATTCCTACCCTGATGCACATTTTGACTGCAAAGAAAAAGCACAAACAAGGAATTTCCCAGTGAAGTCATTCCTATTGCCAAGACTTTTCAAAAAGAAATTGTCCTCCAAGTCTGCTCCCAAGCCCTGTCCTTTCCAGTGTTGGATTGTTCGCTAGATTTGCACACTGGGTTGGAGCAGATAATGCACCATATGAAATACAAAACAAGTGCACCAATACAAAGCCCATCAACACCTACTTACACAGACATCATGTTCAGAGTCCATGAGAAAGACCTTTTCTCTAAATGCCCAGCATTTATGAACTCACCTCACTATAGTCTGCACTAGAAAGCTGCTCACCTGCTGCACAAGAGACGGATGTTTTGGGGAAGGGAGAGGGGAGGCAATTACAGCACGGGGGAGCCGGTTGCCTCTACAGCGGGACCCAAGGGCTCGGCTCTTATCTCGTGGTTCATAACCTGCATTCAGTAGTGCTACACTCTTGCTGAATTCAATCCTCTGCTGTTTATTTGGAGCAAGGGCATCTGAATGAAACTAAACACTTTTGCTCAGAGGGAAAGTCTCTTGCATTTTCCTTTCCCAGCTGTAACTCAGACTAAATCTCCAGGAAACCAAAGTGAAGACATCTGACCTAATCTTTTTTTAGAGGGCTCATATATGACCTTCAGTCTGTCCCTCTGTGACTGACATCGCAGCCTATCTAGGAAGCCAAGAGGAGTTTCCCATGTAAACTCAGTAAGGTTTTCCAAACAAGGATTTAAACTCCCATTTCCAATCAGGAGAAAGGTTAGTCAAGCAGACCATTGATTTGTATTTCAGTTTTTAACTTCATATATCCTATACCTTTCATGAGGTTCTTAAGCAATAAATTTCAAAAACTGAAGGTAAAAGATGCAGGGAATCAGATAGGCACCATTATATATATATATATATATATATGTACAGCAATTTGCATTAAATATCATGTGTTCCTCATGTGACTAATTCTTAAAGTTAATTCTTTAAATTCTCCGCTTTTAATTTACATCTTTATAAGTAGCTTTTAACAATCTGATCACTCTTTACTACTACTTTAATCAGAAAACACACAAAATCCTAATTATCTATGAGGCATTTCAGAGAAGAATTTCAGCAGAGTCGCTAAAGGAAGAAGTCAGCCTAGGGGTGTCAGACAACAGTCAGCCAGCAGTGGGGCGCAGGTAGCCAGGAAGGCCATCGGCATTCTGGCTTGTATCAGGAACAGCGCAGCCACCAGGAGCAGGGAGGGGATCATCTCCCTGTACTGGGCACTGGCAAGGCCGCACCTCAAACACTGGGCTCGGTTTTGGGCCCCTCACTACAAGGAGGACCTGGAGCGTGTCCAGAGAAGGGCATCGAAGCTGGTGAAGAGGCTGGAGCACAGGCTTTATGAGGAGAGGCTGAGGGAGCGGGGCTATTTAGTGTGGAGGAGACTCAGGGGAGACCTTATCATTTCTACAGCTGCCTGAAAGGAGGTTGTAGTGAGGTGGGCGTCAGTCTCTTCTCCAAAATAACTACCGATGGGACAAGAGGAAATGGCCTCAAGCTGCACCAGGAGAGGTTCAGGTTAGACATCAGGAAGAATTGCAACATTGAAGGAGTGGTGAAGCGTTGGAACAGGATGCCCAGGGAAGTGGTGGAGTCACCGTCCCTGGTAGGGTTGAAGAAAGGCGTAGCTGAGCCGTTTAGGTACATGGTTTAGCAGGCATGGTGTTGATGGGTTTACAATTGGAGTTGATGATCTAAAAGGTCTTTTTTGACTATAATGATTTTATGATTCTATGATTCTAAATCATCATCATTAAAAACTAGCTACCTCAAGCTACCAGACTGATTATTTTATACAGCTAGTTTAAGAAACCACGGACAACTCTCCAGTGCTAAAATAAATGAAACCAAACCAAACACTGTGGTCATTAAAAGCACTGCTACAGGAAAAGAAACCTCAAACTGAATGAAATATGGAAATTAAACCCCTTTCTAGCACTGTAGCCCACCTGCAAGAACTTCTTAGGGCATCTGAGCAACTGATGGGTATTCTCCAGGCTGATAACAAGAGATAACAAGACTGGTGGACAGAACACATCATGTATATAGATCATGAGAATTGAGAAAAAGAGGATGGAGAGAAGAGGATTCATGCACTTTAAAAGGAACAAAGACATTAAAAAAAAAAAAAAAAGACAAAACATCCTGGAGGAAATTTCTAATGGCACTGAAGAGATGACTCATTCTTAGAGACATTCTGAGAGACAGAGAACAGTGTGGGCTGATGTAGATGGCTAAAGCCAGATCATGGATACACATTCAAATTTTGAAAAGCTGAAGGAAGAAAAGAGAAACTTCTATGCTAATGAACCTCCTGCCTCAAAATCTATTCCCACCTTTTCTCCTTTTTAATGCAAACTTTATACATAAATGAGTGTAAGGAATTTTAATGAGATGTACACTTTAAATGTATTAAAATGAATTATGCAGGAAAGCAGCGGGATAGCAACAGATGTACAGATTCAAGGGTGACATGCTTAGTTTCACTTGATGAATGTTTGTTTTGTTGTTTTGAAAAATTAATGTAATGAAATATTTAAAGTGAACAAGAAACTTAAAAATTGACTTGGGGGACAGATTGCTTCCTTACAAGGACAGTCTCAGCTATTCTGTGTCTGTGCGACAGGTTTTTATTAGAGAAAATATGTCACTGGCCTCTGAATCAAGATTCTCTGAACATCCATTATGTTGCTCTAAACATTTTAGGATTTTTTTATAGACAGTGAGTTTCCAAACCTTGGCGTAACCATGCTGATACTGCATGAGGCCAAAGTATTCACAATAAATTCACAGGACAGGGCTTCTAATTAAAAGATAGTGATAAGGGCATACGATACTCCTAAAGAAAAACTTTGGTGACTCATAGCTGCCCTTTGATCCAAAAAATTTCTAGACCACTATCTTTAAGTGTACCTAGAAACATTAGTAATATTGAATCATCTTCATTTCAGTTATTTAACAAAAGAAGAAGCTACCAAACGCTAAGAAACCCTCCACCTGGCATTTTTGTTCTGAAATAAAATCCATTTTCTCACCTGAATTATGATTTTCTGATGATTTTCTTTTAATCAGTAGAACTTTGAGTGGTCTTCATCTTTCAAGATGACTTCCAGGGATTTACATTTGGACATCCAAACCAAAAGGACATCTGAATACTCAGCAGCAGAGCCTCTGGGTAGGATCTGCAGCTTGCACTTCTGAGAGCTATGAGGGAGTCACTTATGTATGCATCATTCCCCACTGCAGTCTGTACAGCATATAGAGAAAAAAGCAAAGTACTAATCTTCTAATTCCGCAGCCCAGGGTCACAAGCCCAAAAGCATAAATGAGAGTGAGGTTGCAATGTCCCATGGAAAGTGATTGGGAATGAAGCAACAAACAGGAATTATTAACCTTGTGCACAGTGCCTGAGGGAATCAGAAAATTCTTATTATTTTCAAACAGGAAGAATGTTCTTGAGAATATCCAGCCTTTCCTCCATGAAAACACTGTTCATGAGGAGAGTAAAGTAGAACAGAGAAGGAGGTTATGATGACATGACTTGCATGCCGAGCCTTTGAAATGATAGTCTTGTGAGAAAGAACTTGAATCAGAGGGATTCTTTGATTTATTCTCTTCAAGGAAAAAAAAAAAGAAATCTCATTGTCCAGCACGATGCTTCTTACCATTCAGAATGGCTGGCAGCCAAGAAATGCAAAATACCATGTATCAGTGACACAGCTGCGAGTCTATTTTGTGAAAACAAAACAACTTTTTTGGACTAATAATGTTCCCTAACTCTAATCCACCTATGAACAGTTTAATACCAACAACAGCCGCAGCAAGGAAAAACTTTCTGGCCAAAAAACCAAAATTGCATAATATGCAGAAGTTTCATTACTTTTATGACAATTTAATCTCAAACATTACCTCTGCATGTCCTACCCCGCCTCAAACACACACATATGTTGATTTCCCCTATATAGAGGATCCACAAGCAAGACGCATTTTCACAGTGGACTTCACCAAAATATATTTTCGTTTCACAAACACTCGATTGAACAACAGAGCGCAATTATCTGCTTCCTGGCAGGCCAGCAGCCCACGTTAGTTCAGCTCCGCTTTGCTGAGCTGTGCTCAACTGCTCAAAGCCATTCGGCTGCTTCCTTACGAGATTCCATTGGGCACCGCTGGCTCCGGCACCGCGGCGCGGGAGCGACGTGCGGGGCACGGTGCCCGCTGCTCTCCACACTTTGCTGCTGCTTGAAAGCTGCCCCAGCTCTCCACGGGATTTGTTTACAAGCATTTCAAAGGTTAGCACAGCTTCAGGTATATATGGTTTGTATTATCCGTGTCTTATCTGGGCTACTTTCTCTCCCCCTTCTCCTTCTCCCTGTTTTTTTTTTTTACCGTGGAAAATCGCAAATTGACTGCAGTGGTTTTGCTTTCCCCTTACTTCAATCACAACGCCTACAAATCAACACCGATGGTGTTTTATACTACATCCTAACATCCTGTCCGTACACACAGAGGCCCCTCCTGTCCGCAAGCAGCAGAACTGCCTTTCCACATGCTGATGGCACCAAGTAAATTGATTTAATAGCCATTTAAACCCATGGAGTCAGAAGGAGCCTTAATCCTGGGAGACAGTTTGCGTGAGTTGTCCGCACTCCCAGTGTGGATCTGTTCCCAGACCTGAACTGCCATGCACAGTTATCCTGGAGTCCTCATCCCTGCATCTCCAAACGCCCCTCAGCACTACAGCATCCCTTCCTCTTCTCCCTGACGGCCCTCAGGAATGGATTCCAATGAAGCCCGAGATTTGGTCTTCTGGCAGACCTGCTAAAATGAGAGCCATGACTTTCAACAGAAAAAGAAAGAAAAGTGTAACATTAATGCATTAAGCAGCAGAACACAAGCTTCCAGGAAACAAATACTAAGCTTGCCTCACTGGGCAGGCTTCCTAATGGCTTCCAGACCATGCAGCATTCGATCCATGAGACGGGACTTCTCTAGGCTGGACCAAACCTCCCTCTCCTGTTGTCCTGGTGGCACAGCTTAGACTGACAGCTGTGTAGGCTCCCTTTGCCTTCACTGCCAAGGCAGCTGGAGTGGCACACGCCCGGGAAGGGACCATCAGCTGTGGAAGAAGCTTTTGACCCCAGTATAATAGCACTTGACTCGGGCGACCTCCCAAATACGCTGCAAGGCGAATCAATACGAGCAGGTTGGCTGTGGGAGGCAGCCTCTTCGGGAAAGGAGCAAGGAAAACTGATTCCTGTGGGTGGGGAAAAATTCGCCTCTCTCAATCTAGAGCACAGCAACTGCATATTTCCCCCTTTTTGCTTTACACAATACAAATACTAATAAACATAAGGATGACTAGAGTAGACACAGAATCACAGAATGGCTGAGGTTGAGACCAAACTCTCTTTCTTAAACCAAAGAATAGCTGCCCTGGGAAAGCAGCTATGATGCCATTAAGTGCCTATTCCCCAACATCCTCTTCCTGTGAGCTCACAAGCCCAAAGAAGTTCTCAGGACTTTGTCATCTTGCTGTGCATGGAACTGAGTAGTCAATTTTAAGACAAACAGACCAAAAAAAAAAAAAAAAAAAAAAAAAAAAAAAAAAAAAAAAAAAAAAAAAAAAAAAAAAAAAGGGCAAAAAAAGGCATTACAGAAAGGAGGGGAAGTCTTTAACCAGGAAATTAAAACCAGGATCTAACAAAAGCCTTAAGCATGTTTCTAATTTTAGGCAAGGGATCTTAAAGTCTGTCTTCTTGTGGAGCGCTGAGATTTCTAAGTAGACAACAAGCAGTGAAAAACTTCAAACATACAGACAAAGAATTAAACTGAAGAGAAAGCTGCAAAAGAAAAATAGATTGGGGTGTCAAATGCATAGGAATATGCTGAGAATTGGCCATGTTTGACTGTTGCAACTTTTAAAGCTAGCACGGAAGAGAAGGAACTGCTTTAAGCTGATAGGCGCTTTAGAGTTCTTAACAAAAGAAAACAGGAAATATCTGAGGAATTGTTATTTTGGTTTTGGAAGATATTGGGGACAGACCTTTAAAGTGCCAGAAGAGCAAAAGGATATCCTGTTTGAAAGGAACACTTGAGTTCTTGTCTAAGCGCTAAGCTCAGTTGCAGAAGCCTGTAAAAAAGAACTGACAAATGTGAATGTTAACATTCATGGCTCAATTCTCTGTCCAGCAAAACTGCAATCTGCTTCCAAGAGTCCTGTCTTGTCAGGTACTTCAGCACAAAAGCACATGCCAACAAATTGAAAACAGTATCCAGATGGAAGGTGCACACAGAAATGGGCTCAAAAAATGGGCACGAAAAGGTAAAATTTCTCAAAAATTAATTTCATGAAAAGAAATAGCAAGTTCATGATCTCTAAAAACAACATAAAACCCATCAAAACAATCTGACTTTAACGGGAGTTAAATAGCTTGAATTGGGATTGAGGATAGGTTTTCTTTGAGATCTAGTGAAATCTGGTGGAAGAAAGGCTATGGAAAAGCAATGCTTATTATTATTATTAGCACTATAAATTTCTTCTGTGACCTCAAACAGATCTTTCCTTCCTTAGTCTCATCCCTTATCATAAAGAGTGGCCAAAGATTATTCCTTAAGTCACTCTGAGAATTGATTCATTTGTGAGAGGCTCAAATACTAAGGACAGTGAACTAGCTAAGCATATTGAACAAATAAGAAAGATCAGGACATGTAAGGTACAAAAAAAATCAGAGCTGTTTTGTTTTTTTTTATATAACTGGACTTCAATTTGCATCTATCAATTTGGCAATTTGGTGGAGTTCTTAGCTTGTTCAGACAATTCAGGTAAGCTGAATTTGATACCGCTAAAATCACGATTAACTCTTGTTTGTCTTTGAGACACGGATTCAGAACCGTCTCCCAGACACTTGGCAGACGTTTCAAAACGAACTCTTTCACCCTGCTCTTCACTCTTTGATTACAGGCTCACACTTGGGATCCCAACACTGCCATTTAGGACAAAAAAAGATCAAGCATATTTTTATGAGACAATAACTTAAGCATGTGATAATACACCTTTCTCAGCCAAGGCCAACACAGAAATTTATATATACAGAATATATATGTATACATACATACACGATTCTCTAAGAACCAGGGTTGATGAAAAATGGGCTTGCCCATAATTCTAGCATGACAGGTGGTTCCACAGCTCAAATATCCCCAGGTGAGAAGCCACAGAAAGCACCAGTGCAAGGCATATCCACTCTACATCTTTCACACGTATCAGAACTCCAAAGGCCCAAGCAAAACAGACAAAGCAAGATGAGAAGCTGTCATGCGGATTTAGCTCCAAAGATACAAACTTGTTATCAAAAGAGGTTATCAGCCAACAGAAGGTTTCTCCTGTCTCATTTGTCATAGCATAAAACATTAAGCAACTCTGACTCCGTGCTAAGAAAAGGCAGCCAAGGAGAGGCTCCGGGTCCGAGCCCTTGGCACCCCGTCCCGGCACTGCCAAGACAACGAGGAAGAATCTGTGTCGTGTCATCAGCAAGCAGAGCCCGTCCTTGAGGAGCACAGGGATGACAGGCTGCAGGCCGTGTCCCGCCTAGCGCTGCAGGCAGAGCACATGGAGCTGCAGCTCTGTATTCACAAGGAGCTCAGTGCAGCCGGCGCTGCTCAGAACGCACGGAGGAAATTTCTGAAATGCCAGAATAGAAGAGATGGTGACAGCAGAGCAGCAGTAGCTGCGGGGAAGACACGCAGCCCTTCGCCTGCGGGAGTTACAGAGAGTGACGGACAACCACAGTATTAATCAAGATGCTCTCTCTGAAGTGCTCAGCAGCAAGGAAAGCGAGATCCTGTTCCTCACGTACTTGCTTCTGCAGGTTAAATTTATCCTTACCAAGAGAGCAGGAGCTTAAGAACTGCTAAGCAAGTTAACAAGAGGAAGGCTAAAACGAAGAGCAAACCTATGGTATTTGTACTACAGCTGCACTAGCTCATGGAAAGCAGACACTGCGGAGTTTCCATGGTGGTGCATAAGGACAATCAGCCTACTGATGGCTCTGGCAGAAGGACTTACATCCTAACTAACCTTGTGTCATCTCTTCCCGTCACTTATTCTCTGTATGCTGCCTCCCCTCAGCCAGTGTACAAAAACCATCAGTACACCCATAGCCAGAGGTCTGTCAGCAGTGTTCGGTAGCTGAGTTATTCTCATTTTTTGACTACTGTCTGTAACTTCTGAGAGACAGATTTAATTTTATTAAACGCACTAGTGCCGGCTAAAGCCTGTTGCGATGCTTCCTCAGGGCTGCATTACAGGCTTCGGCTTGAGATCAGGCTCCTGAGAACTCGTTTTATTCCTGCAAGAAGGGCTGGATTACAAGAGCAGCTTTGCACAGCAGTTAGCACTGGGCTTTGCCAGTATTGTTCTTCTCTTGCTGAAGGTTAGAAACATGAAAATTAATAGAATTAATGTGTTTGTTGTTAGAAGAGGAGGCTTTTTGCAGCAATCCGACAGAAAGGTATTCAAGTTCATGGCTAGGTACAGGATCCGATGCATGAGAAATGGTAATGAGATCCCAAACAAGCCATTGATTCAGCTCTGCCAGCGGTCCCTGAAAGCCATTATGTGGTGACTGCTCTTTTCTGAGGGTCTGTTTGAAGTGTGTTGGTGGTCCGCATGTATATCCTAGGAGACAAACATCTGCTGAACAAACCCCCTATCAAAATCAATATAATTAGCATCTTTCTGAAACTCTCGGTTTAAAGGAAGGGCGGATCTTTTTCCTGATCCTGCGAGTTCAGCTTTCTGGTGTGACAAATAGATGCTCTCGCATCTTTCGCATATTATGGATAAGGAAACAGTCACTGCATCTATAAATTTTCATATACTTTTTGATATTACTACTGATTAATGGTAGAAAACTCTAGCCAAACCTAAAATTGTTCAATAACTCTAGCCAAACCTAAAATTGTTCAATATCAACACAATGTAATGAGACTGAGGTAATTCTCACTAAAACTATTTTTAAAATGCCAGTTATGTTAAACTAGGCACATAAACCTGAGAAAGAGCATGGAACCCACTTACAGATTCCTCGTCGTGTCTGTCACCACGTTAATATAAAGAAATATCTTCTGTAATCAAAGACTATTTATGGTGGTCAGAATAGAAGGCACCCGAGTTAATCTTCTCGTTATGTTCAATTTGAGGTGCTGAGGTAAAAGTACCTCAATTTGAGGTACTTCTATTTTTCTAAAATCAACACCACCAGTAAATATCAGAGGTCTTTCAAAAAGCTTTAAAATTAAACTTCAGACACCCTCTAATGTCTCCGATAATTCCCACCTTAAACTGTTACTGTCCTGCATCTTTTATCCTCTTAGCACCAAAATGAAATCCCCGCTCCAGTGAAATGCCTAGTATGCAATGTTTGAGCCATCTGCCTGGGCCATAAGCTATGCAAGAAGATTGCATATCTGTTTGAAGCTACAACCAGGCAAATGCTTATCTAAATGCCAGACTGGCTACCGACACCTAATTCACAGAAAGGGCCCTGCATTTAGGATTGTTAATAGCTCTTCTTTCTTCCAGGACATGGAGTATAGGTAACTATTTTGTGGAAAGGGGAAAATCTGATGCCACATAAGGTTCCTGTTGGACTGGTAGCCTCCCAGGGCATGGACGAGTTTTTTAGTGCTATCACCAATACTAAATGAGAATACTACTACCTTCAAGTCTGTGCAAACCCACTTGCTCCTCCCTTATAACAGAGCCACTGCCTTTGGGGCAAGTACGAAATGCAATAAATTTGACATGAAAATAACCAATTGCATCATGTCCTGCATCAATTAAAGACAGGCTCTCACAATGCATCTTCTGCTGTTCTACCAGGCCTCTTCTGAATACCCTCAAGTTGCTGAAACTTTTATTATGCTGTAATGCAAAACTAAATTGCTAGTGAATTTCTTGAGAGTGTTGACAGGGAGATAGGGGCTCACTCGTGCTGCTTTCACACCAGGTGAGCTTGGAGATGGAAATTAAGACTTAAGAATACAGTCTATAGGGCACTGGGTCATACCCAGTTTTCTTGATTAGCATATTCATAGTATATATTTTAAAACTTCATGGTAGTAGTTCTGTCCTACAAAATTTTGTTTTTTATCAAGAAGTTATAGAATTTACCTGAAAAGAAGGCCAGAGGGAAAAGAGTCTCACACTATAAGCAGCAACCTGCTTGCTGAAGAGGCTGATTGTATTCAGCAAGACAGTAAGTGAAAAGCCACTCATGACAATTGGAACATTTTTTTGTTACAGTTTATTTTTTGTGGTCAAAATCTGCATTTTTAAAATGGAATGTCTTCCTTTGAAGTGAAGCTGGCAAACCCTGGCCTTTCAGAAGTATTCTTCATACCATATCAGTGCAATCATCAAGTTAAATAACTCCTGTTTTTTTCCCCTCTCTCATTTTTCTGTGTCTTTGCTGAACAGGAGCAATTCTGGAAATACTACATATTCAAGGACTATATCTAGGGTGCTGGTGGAAGTGCTCCATATAAAGTGCTGTTTTAATAAGCTTTAACAAAAAGGATAAATTTAGAATTAGACATCCAGCACCTTTCCCCTCGCTCTAATGTCTCTCATATCACAGAAGGTAAATTACAGACACATCACAGACACTAAGGCAGTCAAAGTACAGTGTAGGCTGCTTTATCCCTCTTTCAAGTCCTCGTGATTGAACCTGGAAAAGACCTTTCTGTGATCCTATGATCAAACACTGCCATTCAAACAAGAAAGCCTTCCAGAAATCGCCAGAAACATGGCTTTTTGACCACTGACCGTCATAATGACATTATTGTTCAACTAAAAGGGTTTCAACTGATATGTCAGACTTGAGCTTCCCCAGTGCACTCAGGAGGAATTGCTTTTCTCCGCTGTGCTATATCGTTTGGAGGGGGGGGGAGGGGGGGTAAAGGGGACAGATTGCACTTATGCAAGAGGCTCCCGCTATTCCAAACATACGGAAGCCGCTGCTGCGATACCGCTCCACAAGCTACTACAGCCTCTTCACACCACTTCATGCCCCCAGAGCGGGAGCAGCTCAGTGACAGGGGAAAATTTTATCTGGGAGAGACCAGGAGGGAAAATGGTAGAAGAGCAAGACCAGGATGGGAAAACCAGCCCCACATGCTGGCTCCTTGCTATACGTGCTTCCCTCTCTCGATAGTCTCCTTAAAGCCACCAATAGGGAATGCTTCCCAAAATGCCTAAGGAGGCACCAAGTAACTTGGTTAACTTCTGTTCACAAATCACTGGAAAGTTCAGATATCCTCCCTTCTCAAACACTTAATTCTTCTCAAACTCTGCTAGGAAAACACTTGGAAACAGCTCTCCATATCAGCCCTGAAGAAGCCACCTGAGAGCCTCCACTGCACCTTACATCATCCATATGGATGTGCAAAAGAATTTATCAAAAAATCTAGTTATGTATTATTAAGCTTCAATAAACTACTCCCCCCCCTCCTTTTTTTCCCCCTGTTAGCTGCAATTTATGGGAAAAGGCTCAAATTGAAATTTCTCCATACTTTGAATTTCAAAATGCTTAAAATGACTTGAAAGCTAAAGTGCAAGGGGGGGGAGGGGAAGGAAAAAAAAGAGGAAGGGAGGAAGGGAGGAAGGCAGGAAGGGAGGAAGGGAGGAAGAGAAGAATCTTTCTTTATAATGGCTTTATTTTGAAAAGGAAAGAATCCCCCTTGGTAAAAAATGATCATGTAAACCACTTGGTGCATGTCATTGAGCATTATACACTATCACCTCAAGTGGGTAGTCTGTGCTGAGCTAGACTGATACCATTGCTCAAGTTACCTTCTTAAATGAGTTTTGAACTGGCTGGCTCAGGTGTGACGACGCTACATTGCGGCAGAAGGGACTGCAAAGCATAAGTGCTCCATCATTCAAAGTGTCCTGAAGGGACTAATAAAATAATGCAGCAGAGAGGAAAAACAGAAGTTCTGCCACTGCTGGCCAGAGCTGGTGCAAAAGCAGAACCCCTCCCAAAAAAACTCAATCACGTGCAACCAACTTTGCAATGTTCCACACGTTTCATGCTCTGATTTGCACTCTGTTTGTTTGTTTTTGCTTTAAATTGCCAGCCCTTTAGACTTCAGCAGCCTCACATTCAAGCTGTGAATCTTTCTGGCTCATAAATTTTGTCTGCTCTAACACCGGCACAACTCATCTGTCTTGCCTTGTATTTTACGGATGCACCCAAGGAATAGTGCTGTCCTGGCCCTGGAGCTTGTTGACACATCTACTGCTGAGGCAAGACAGAATTCAGTGCACATGCCCTCAGCTCTCTTGGTTATGCAGCGGTAACATATGGGAGAAAGGTACTTTTTTTTGTAAATATGTAGCAAATATATTTGCCATAGCATAAAAAGGGAATAGATTTTGCTGAACTAGAAGATTTACATAGTCACTTTTCAAAGCAAAAAAATGCAGTTAAAAGGAAAAATGAATATATTAAAATTAGGTTAGATAAACTGTGACACAGTTCATTACCACTAGATCTTATGAATGATAAAAGACAATTCTCAACTGATGCTGTATACTTCCAGAAATACTAGAAAAGATAATGATAGGTGGCATTATGGCAGAAAAGAACACGCAATGATCATTTCCATGCCATATTGTTCTCTTACTCCAATCTTATAAACCAAGTCAAAGATTTTAATTCAAGTTGCAGTAATGCTGTTTTATACATCATGACCCAAATTACTGCCATACCATAGACAAACTAATTTACACTTTTTTTATTGCTTCCAGTTACAAAGCAATAAACATCTGTGAAAAAAAATTCTTTAAATACGACCAGATTTTAAAAGCAAATATTTCATAATATGGTTACTTAAAGTATAAGAGGATATGGCCTAAGAACCTCTACCAGTGCCAATAAAAGAAGGCATAAAATACATAGGACATCATATCTTTTGGGATCTATCTTGTCATCAAAATCATTATAAACTTCAGGGAAAAGAGGTCTTATACAGAGTCTCTAATAAGTCTTCTTTCAGACACACACCCAGAACAGCCAAAACTACATGACTTAGCATATTATGAAACATGCATCTCCTAATATCTGAAACAGCCCAGCTCACGTTCCTTCAAGAAAAAAAAGTACATATCAGCTACTGTGATTTACTGGGTAACATCTAACATTGTACCCTGCTAGTGAAAGAGAGTCTTTTTTTTTTGAGATAAATGGAAATGAGATTAAGTTTCCAGTAGGCAGGGAAACCTCCTCTTTTAAAAATATATATATATCAATTGTCCTTTTAAAATATACAATTTTAAATTCCAAGAAGTCTCAAAAGTTTGGAATGGATCTTTGCAGCAGGAAACGGAAATCTCTGCTGTGAAACCAAAAGCATCTACATCAACGTCAGCAGAGCAGGGACAACCAGAGGTTACATAAACATAAGCCTGGAAAAAATCTGCAGCTCAAAATGGGGAAACCTGTCTTACTCAATGACTGAAAATGATACGGCTTGTATCTGAAATTCTCATGGATGACGTGCAGCAACACAAATATTTTCTGACTTTTAAAGGCTGTCTTTGAAAGAAAGGAGACTGCCCAAGGAACTCTTGACTTGAACCTAAGTCACAACCTATTTGATATCTATGCCTGAATCAACCTATTTGATATCTATGCCTATATTTGATATCTATGCCATTAACTTTTTTTATTTC
>VZSG01000489.1:577051-613309 GCA_013398315.1 Nothoprocta pentlandii | reverse complement strand
CCACCTGCAGCCACGGGAGGCAACAGTGACAAAAAGGTGCCATGGGCTCTGTGGAAGGTAAAGCGAAGAATCTCTCAAGCTGCAAGAGTATTTCTGACAAATAGATGAAAACAATTGCAAAAGACCCCCACCTATCCTAAGAATAAATACCTCTGTATTCTTTGGATGATTATTATTTTAAAGCAAGGCACACCGATACACAGCGCAATGCATGCTGTGATCACCGCAGCCCTTCCTACCGCTCCTGCCCCCTGTTCAGTTTACTTAAAGGATCAGCAAGTTAAAGGATTCAGATGTAGCAGAGATGACTTTCATGCCACGCAGGTGTCAGCTCACTTCATGCAGGGCATTGAGAAAGATTTTCATACAACCAGCTCTTGGGTTTTTTTTTTTTTTTTTTTTTTTTTTTTTTTTTTTTTTATTTTTTTTTTTTTTTTTTTTTTTTTTTTTGGTTACATGATACATGTAATAGATACATGATATAGCATCTTCTATACTAAACAGACTTGTGCTGTGATTTGTCACACACATGTTTCAAAGTTTGCACTGTCACCAGTCTGGCTTAGGAAGCCAGTAAAAAAAGCAGGGAATAGAAGGCAACCCAAGCCTTTAGAGAAATCAAAGGATGATAAAATCATTTCAAGGCTGGGTGATAAAATCATTTCAAGGCTGGGTGATAAAATCATTTCAAGGCTATGCTACAATCACAGCTTTAAACTACATGCCCAGCGAGCTGGGCAGATCATTTCTCTGGCTGACTCCCTACTCCAGCACAGCAACTGGATCTACGCCCTGCTATGCCATTTGCACTTTGGACCACAGTTTGGACCTCAAATACTGACAGGGTATAAAGGCACAAAACACCCTGAACATTCACCTCCCAGCCTAACTCCACTTCACGTACTTGTCACGTTGTTCGGAGTGCTTCTTATCCCGTCGGATGGTGACACATCTCTTTTTGATCTTCCGCCTCTGTAGCTTTTGTTCCCACTTATAGAGTTGACTGATAAGTCATCGTTACTACTGGTCCCTGCTGCTGCAGTTACATTTTTTGAGCTGCAATGCTGAATGCCTAAAGAGAAGGAATGACACCAAGCTATAAATACCTTCATAGAACTCCTGGGCTTCCCATTTGCAAAAGTATAATCATTCATAGTTATGCAGGCACTTCTGCTTTGCTAACTCTTTTTTTTGTACAGAGATCTCACTGCCCTTTTCCCAGTTTTACTGCTTTTAACTGCTGTCAGACCATGAGGTTTATGTTCAGGGATGGTCAGGTTATTTAGGTCATTTGCTGACTCTACTCATGCTCTGGATGAGGGCCACCACGAGATGCTCTTCATTTCATTGCAGTTTGGTTTGAAGCGAATTGAATGAGCTCACAGTCTTACTCTGTGCCCATTTTTCTCCTGTTCTACCAGAAGAAAGCTGCTTTACGAGGCCTGGCAACCCTGCCTGCTAACCCCAGCATAGGAGCACTAAGGGGCTCAGAGGCACACAAGGCATTCCCACAAGTGGGAAGAGGCAGAGCATGCCCACAAAAACAGCCCTAGGTCAACACTGTTCAGCCTCAGGCATGGAGAGAGCTGACTCGGCTGCTGCCTTAACATTACACACAAAAATTACCGCCTTAGTGGAAACTGTGATATTGTTAAACAAGCAACATCCATAGGGAGCTTCAGAAAGGTGACTGGGAACAACAGGATTCCTCTTCCTGGAAGGCAGGCAGGGAGTGCAACCTTTTTTCTGAGTTTTTTTTCCAAATGGATACACAAAGATTCACAAAAGCGAAAACACAAAGTACAATGGGACAGATTCACTCACAATCCAGAAATCCTCTAGGACCAACTCTAACTTTACTCTTAAAGCTGTGTAAGGTGAGAATTTGGCCTTCTCATTTTAGCTTGGCCCTATAATTTGAAGTCCAGCTCATCTACATCGGATGCTCAGTAATTAAATAGAATGAATCTGTGACAAGGTTTGGGAATTTCTGCCACATGAAAAGTTGCTGCCTATACATCTTTGTCACCTTTGTTGTTTTCAATGCATCTTTGCCAGTACAACAGCTTCTACACTCATTTCAAGAACTCCTTAATGCAGCACCTTGGGTGTTCGGAGGGTTTGGGGTGCTGCTGGAAGAGGAGTTATTTGCTTTGTTTTTAAATATATTCTCCAATCTTTCAAATACATTAAAATTATTCTTGATTTTACTAAAATCTTTAAAAAATTGAAAGTCTGGGGGATTAGAGTGCATGCTAAAAATAACTAAGGATTTATTCAGTGCTTTGCTGGAATGATGGGATCCCAATAGACAATACCTAATACCTAATGGTATTTCTAAAAGTTTTTTAAGAAGTTTTTGTTTATTTTTTGTTTTTATTAAATACTTGGCTGATACTAAAGCTGACACTTTCTTAAAGGAGCAAAAGAGGGTTATATCTAAAAAAGAGTAGTACTTACAGGCTATTGTACATGTGACCTGTAAAATAAAAACAAAAAAAGAAATTAGAACTTTAAAAGTATTAGAAGTTCAATCAAAATAGAGACTGGCATGGTTAACCAGCACTAACATGATGATACCATTCAAAAATCCATTGCTGTTCTCTAAGCTCCTCAACTTGCAGCAGAGACACCTACCTATCTACTGAGATAAAAATATGAGGGATATTGATATGTTTAGAAGAAAAAACAGACACACTTAAACTTTTTAGGACACATTTCTTCCTTTTGAACAAAACATTCAGAGTTTAATACTTTGCCAGAAAGCAAACATAACATATACTGCTTACCATATACTGCATGACATATACTGCTTATTGTGCACATAAAAGTTGTAAAATGAAGCCTAAAAGATCTCAGGCAAGAGCTCGATAACATCTTTGACAGCATCCCACAAAAAGAAGTCAACCAATATTAAAAGGTCATTTTCACTTATCAGATTTTTTCTTCCACCTCCTGTGACACACAGATCTTTATTACTTTTCACGAAATAATATTTCACAGTTTCTAAAACCAAAATCCGGAGAAGTGAAAGAACAAACCACTCCTCAGCACACACACATACAAAAGGTGTCAGCAATGTCCATTAACTGCCACCGGAACCTCTTCTGCTAGCAACACTCCCAGGCAACTTTTGCCTTGAAAATGCTTTCTAGTCTTTCAAGTAAAGGTCTTCTTTCTGGAAAAGGCATTTAGCAATGTGCTAGCAGGTTCATGAACGGGCTTTTACGTTATTTGCTGCGTCTCCCTCACGGTGGCAGCAGAAAACCCTCCTCAAGGAGCCAAGGAGCAGTTTCAGCTAGAGGTCTGCAGGTGCTGGCGAGGCAAGGAGCAAGGAAGGCAGGAGCCAGCTGTCAGTCTACTCTGGTACAGGCCTGCTCACCGGTCAGGACATACAGGGCACAGATGTCCTGTGTCCACCTGGGAAGCTCCTCAAGCCTTCTGAGCATTTGGGAGCACAGGCCAAATGCCCGGCAGAGAGCGAGGAAAGGTCTTCCTTCACATTCCGGTCAACAGCTCTTGTATCCTTCCATAAGCAAGTTGGTGGAAGGAATGAGGGGATAACAAAGGGAAAAACAGCTCTTCTGAAGACAGGAGACGCCCTGAGCACCAAGCAGAGTAACAGGGTTAGTTACAGGGAGAGAGCTGCAGCAAGAGAGATCCTGAGATGCAGGCTAAGCTACCAGCAAAGCCCAGAAGATGCTACGTTGGGTAAGAAAGGGAGGCAGTGAGGAATAAACAGAAATCATTTTAAAAGCCGCACCGCAGAACTGAGTAGGTCACAGTGTTTTCTGCAGCCCTCCAAGCAAACCAGCCTGAGGTTCTCACAGCCTGCGCTTCGGTTTCTCTCTCCTGTCAGAGCTCAAGAGGATGCCAGCATTCCCAAATCCAAGCTTTCTTAAGCCTTTCACCTCCTTCTCACCAAACTGAGGCCCTGGGGCCACAGTGCCCTTCCTGAGCCACCTCCCAGCCCCATCCTCTCGGCAGGCACCGGAGGGATGCACGACACAAGCCCATTACTGTCCCCAGCAGTGGCCACGAGCCCTCTCCTGTGTCACACAGCTGCTCTCTGTGCCTGATCAAAGGCCACGAGGTCCCCAAGAGGCAAATCATTAATCGGTGCTCACGGCTGCCGCCCTGTCCTTGTGCTTGCTGTTAACGTGGGCAGTGCATGAGCAGTGCAGATCTGGGCTCCAACCTCCTCAGGTTACGGGCTCCTCAGGTACGACAGCAGGTCACAAAGTTACATTTTCCCCTTAGGCATAAAAGTAACCTTGCCGATGAAGAGAGTAAGATATTCCCTTCACGTATCTTCAAAATGAAGCATCTGAGAAGCCCAAGGCCCACCGACATTCAGCAAGACTGGAGGGCTTTCCAAGGCAGCACTGCCACGGCACCTGGGCAAAATCCCTGTGTGCAGCAGCCCACGTTCCCCGCGTGCTCTGGTTTCCAAAACAAGGCGGTTTGGTTAATGTAAATACACAGTTAGGAAGCTGGTGAGCAACCCAGAAAAACCCTTAGCCACAAAACCTTTGTGCAAAGGAAGCTCAAGGCTGCTGCTTATTTCTCGTGTGCTCCTCGCCACGTGCCCTGTGACTCAGAGGGGCAAAGGCAGAAAATTATTCCCCAGCCTCCCCAGGCCAGGGACCTTTCACTCACACACACACACACACACACACACACACACACACACACACACACACACACACACCCTGATCTGCTCCGCACCACCTCAGGTTTGGGGTAACTCTGCACAAATACAACAGGGTTATTGTGGTGGTCTCCAAATCCCTCCTCAAGACCCTTGCACTAGTGATGGCCATTAGGCCCCTGGCTAATTGAGAGGGGAACAGGGACCTCCTTTCCTCCCTCGCCTGCTGGGCCCACGGGATGTCCCGCACGTGCAGCTCCGTCCTTGCGCAGAGGCCACGGCAGCGTCACCGTCACGGCGGCGCGCACGGCTCCGCACGTCGCTCCATGTTCAGCCGGCTCACAGCAGGGTTTCTCCCAGCTGCCACACGCCGAACGGGGCCCGTGCTGATTCAGCAGGCGTTCCTAGGGGACACGGATTGCTCCAAGTTGCACAACAGCCTGCAACGCCTTTGGGACATCTTGCAGTACAGGAAGCAGCCTTGCATGGACACTGCACCCACACGGCCCAGCAAGGCTCCCCAGCCCTCGCTGGCACCCTCGAGGCCTTGCCAGGGAGTTCAGGATCTCCCTGCTCCCGAGAAGAAACCAGGGAGCGTCAGACGGTCTCCAAGCTGCGCTGGCAGGATGGAGCTCCCACCAATCCCAAAGGTATAGGTGGATTTGCAGTCCTTCCCTATCAGGTCCCTACTACTTGAGGAGTCACCGGGAGCCTAAGCAGGGAGCTAATATTTACTTGTGTGACCTAATGGAGTGACAATGGAGCTTTCTGGGCTTTGGGCAAGGCTTCCCTTCTCCTTTCCAATGCACAATGTCTGCGGAATTTGTTTCATCTGTAACCCACAGCAGATTTTTATTCAATTGAAATTAACTCTTGATGAATTCCAAGTGATTTTCTCTCTCCCAATGCAAAAATGGTACCAGGCCAAGGCAAATGCCATGTCTGCATTTTCCCTCGGCCTTGCAGCAGGCCTGCAGAGCCCGTCCACAAGACATCACACAGCGTCGGCCGTAAATCGGCTCAACCAGAGGAAACGAGCTCTAATTTTAGAGCCAGCGCACCAACTTTTTGCAAGATGTTTTGGTGTTCTTCTCTCTCAACCCTAAGCGAGCAGCTCTGCTCACGATTTGGGATGGCTGGGGCCCAAAGCCCAGAGCAAGCAGAAGACAGAGCTGAGGTTTGTTACTAGCTGGGCAGGGCTGGCCACGCTCCCACCACTCTGCATTAGGAAGCTCTGCGTGCCCCTGAAAGCAGCCTGCACCCATAAACAACCCTGCTGAGGGTATTTTGAGCTATCATGCAGTTCTGAGAAAGAGGAAAGACTATTTCCACTTTGCATATATTTATATTTGGCCCCTGACATTTCTAAAAATTCTGCCTTCCCTGAAGCAAGCAGGCTTTTCTCCAAAGAGGGACCAAATGTCATTTTTTCCATTGGGCTTTACGAAAACAAATGAGGATATTCTGTTCACTGCAGCACCCCCAGTGCACTAAAAATGTCCTGGAAGACAAAGCCTGGCAGGAAAGCCAAGATGAGGCAGTGAATGAAAAGCCACAGCCCAGTGAATGAAAAGCCACAGCCCTTTCCCTCCTTTCCTGCTTCTCCCCCCAAGTTTTACCTGTATTGGCTTCTCGGGTACCTATTGGAGCAGCAAGGCATTTTCTGGAAGTGTGTGTACAACATATCCAAAGAAAGGGAGGAAACCCCCCCCCCCCACACAGAACGTATTTAAAGAGAAGAGTGTGCTCATTTGACAGTGGCAATGAGTAATATTTAAAACAGCTCCTTGCTAAGCGCCAAGCTGGTGTCACTCAGGCTGAGCATCACACCGACACGGTGCAACTGCAGCTGGGAGAGCAACAACGAGCAATGCCCAAAGAAACTCCTATTTTAACAGAATTTTCAGCTAAAACTGCTAGCCTGTTCTCTTTTAAAATGCTGCGCTTACAGCTTGAACCCCCACTTCCAGTGAACAAGGCACTGCATTCCTGCCTGCAGCCTACCCGCACTATTTTTTCACTCTGAGTCATTACTCAGGCACACCCTGCAAGGAGGAGGATACAATGAAAAACAAAAAAGGAAAAGGAAGACGACCAGGACGACTCCCACGGCCAAGACCTTGCAAGGGTAACAGACCCCAAACCCGCCGCGCGGGCTGCCTGCACGAGGCAGCACGGGCAGGAAAATGAGGGGCCTTCCCGAGCGGCCTCGCTCGGCGGGGGAGTGCAGCTCGCACCCAAAGCAGATTTCACCTCCCCAAGGCAGACGCTCGAGAACAGACTCTGCGGAGACTTTGCTTGGAAAAGTGTTAAAAGGCACTTTAGAAACAGAACCATGTTGGGCTGCATCTGAGAATTTTCAGTGTAAAACTAGCTGAGTTTAAAATATTATATATATAAAAAAATCACATATGACATTGACAGACAACTCAAATGCAAAATAAAGCACTTTTTTTTGATTTATAACACCATATCAGGGGACAGGAGAGCAACGGCCTCTGAAAGCCTTCACTTGGGAGCTCAGAATGCTGCTTTGCTACCTAGAAAATCCCTTTCTCGCATGTGTGGCAATCAAGGCTGGTGCACATGAGGCACGTAGCTTTGTGCCACACTCCTATGCCTTTCTTAGGAGTGTTTGTCCTTGTGCTCACACCAGGTTGGTGAAAACCCGCTCGTTTAAAAAGCAACAAGGTTTGCAGCAGTGAGAGAGAGGCCTGCGGCCAGGGCACATGACAAGGCCCTCGCGGGCGACCTTCATCCCCTCCTTCACGCGCCATTAATGGTTATTACCTTTGAGTTACGCTCCTTCGGCACGCTTGCTTCCAACTCTACATAATAGCACTCCACTAGTGTCCATGTACCTTCTCTACTGCATTTCTACTGCATGACATTTGGGTTACTTGGACAGAAGAGCAGTCAGTCCCGGTTGCCTCCATGCAGCTGCTCCGCTTGGTAATGTTGTTCTGAGACCGCTAGAGGCCCCAGTGAAACCATCTGTGCAACCAGCAGCAGTGAGAACCGAGGAAGGTCCCAGAGCCGTCGCATTCAGGAGGGTACAGGGACAAGCAGGAGGTGGCTGGAGCGTGTGGCATGGATGGGGCTGGAAGCGCTGCGGGAGCCACAGGCGGCACCAGCGTGAGGCACTGCGGCCCGCGCTGGCTGCGGAGCCAGCATCACAAACCGGGAGCGGGGGAAGCAACTTGGTGCCGTAAAATTCTGGATGGCCTAAGGAATTTCTTAGCAACAAGGTAGATGCTTTAAATCTACGTTTTTGGAAGGGTCTGAAAAGTAAAGTAGCATTTGATCGATTGTTTAAAAATAAGCGTAAAGCGCCTCAAAACAAGTCCTACAGAGGCAAGTGAAGCAGCGGCTGAGCCGCCAGGCTCAGCTCCTCCCGAGCACGAACCCCGCCACGAACCAAAGCTGGTGCTCTGCCCGTCGGCAGCTTCCCCGCGCAGCGGCACGGGGCAGGTCTGCTGGAGCTGCCGGTCTGCTGGAGCTGCCGGCCCGCTGGGCCCGCTAGCCGATTCCAACGGCGGCCGAGGGCAGATGGGCTCAATGGCCCAAGGGCACAGGCGCCCTTGAGGGCTCCTGGGCACCGGCGCGCTCCTCGGGGGCACAAAAGGCGCCCTTGTGCCGCGCTGCCCCCGAGTTCGTGCCCGGCTCACAAACAGCCTCCTTCCTCCCCTTTGGACAGAGGCTGAATTGCAACGGGGCTGGGAAGGGGCCCGTGGGCCACCGCACCCCAGTCCTGTGAGTGCCCGGAGGCCAGGCAGGGCCCTAGCCCAGGGCAGCAGGAGGGTCTGTGCCAGGCCTTGGACCTGGCCAGGAGCTGCGGCGAGGAGCAGCTCTCCTGGAAAAGCCCTGGGTGATGCCGCAGCAGAGCTGGAGAGGGGCGCGTGCCGCCGGCCCCGGCCCCTGCAAACTGGTCGCTCCGGCACGGAAAGCTGGAGCGTTTGAGAGCCGAATGTTCCTGAAATTCACCCAACTTCATCCAAACAGACTGTATTGCCACTAAATTAACAAACACTGCCAGCAGGTTTCATCGTGAAGCAAAATTATCTCAGGCAGAAATGCACCTTGCCCTTCCGTAAAGGCTGCCTCCTGTTTTAATGGATTTCCCTGGCAAAATACTCTAATAGCACTTCCAGGAACTACTGGGAATAGCGGTGCATTATTAAAAATAATTTCATTACAGAGGCCTCTCCCTCCTTTGGGAGAACTACCCGAGGGGGAAGCAGGAGGGGCAGGAACAAGTGCGGCCCCATCCTCCAACCTTCATCCACTCGGGCAGATCCTACCTTAGCAGGAGCCCAGAGCAACAACTACAGCCTCAAGAGCGATTGAAAAGGAGCCGAACAGTAACGAGAGCTAATGCTGGCCAGGGCACGTCAGGCTCCAGCACTGCCCCAGGGACTGAAAAGAGCCTTTGGCATGGCCATTCCTACCAATACCATTCTTTTACTTAGTCAAATCTTTTTAAAAAATGCTTGTTTGAGGCAGGTCCATCTTTACAAGACCCTCAGAACAACAAGGCTATGGAAAAGCTCTCAGCTTCCTCTCCAAACGCTTCCCAGTCTGGACTCCCCTGCTCCATCCCCAGGATGCCAGAAGGACAACAGCTTTCTGATTTGCAGACACGCACGTTCACGCGGCTGGGATGAAACAACACCCGGAACAAACGGCAGCAAAGTGTCTCCATCCCAGGGAGCAACGCATGGTCGCAAAGCACTTCCTTTGCAGAGGCACCTTCTGTAGGCCCAGCATTTAGTGCTTGCCTTTTTACACTTCACAACAGCAAAGAATAATATCTCTGCTCTCAGACCTCCATGCCAAGTGCATATTTTATGCACATACTTTAGTTACTCACTGTATTTGCACATATCATAGCCACGGTTTAGGGTGCTAGGCGCTCTTGTTGGCACCTATGTGAACCACCGCTCAGCACCAGCCAAACCAGCACAGCCTTTACAACACCAGTATAAAGCAGGAGACACGCGAAGATTCAGCGTTCGGCGCCGTCCTGCTGGGTGCGTGATCTCCAGAGGGCAGCAAGAGATCTCTAAAGATAAGTCCAGGAGAAAAAACATATATAACTAAAGGCAGAGGGAGGGCACTGCGAGTCGGAAGCCCAAAGCTGTGTATCAGATGACATGAAACCCTTAGGCCTCTACTTGCTGTTCAGCTGCAGGCCAGGCCGCAGGTAGGGCGGTGAGCTAAGAGTTAAGAGGAAGGCAGGTCCCTCCAGCTGCTGAAAGGACACGTGATGGGGATCGGATCGTGCAGCTATCGGGCTTCCTCACCGCCTCTCCCAAGCGATTACGTCTGCCCGGGGCTCTGTGCTCCTCTTCCAGTAAGAGCTAAAGCCACAGTGATTCACTAGCTGGATTCCTTTGTGCTGAGGGTGCAAAGGGAGCAGCGAGGCAGCGCGCGCCGAGCTACGTAAGGCTGCTGGAAACGCGGCTACCTGCCAAACAGGTTTGAATGGAGAAGCCTCCCCTTTCACCAGCACCACTACGCCGCGGGAAAAAGCGGTGTGGTTTTCCCAGGCTACGGCAGCCTACCACAACCTGTAGCCACGCAGCACAGCCAGGGCAGGCTGAAAACCTCCTCAGCTGGCTGAAGGAGAAGGGCATTCGCTTCAGCTCGCCAGGGCAAGCGGGGGCTCTGCGTGGAAAGACGCGCGACTGCCACCAGATGCCACCAGGCATGAGTCTAGGCAACCCTGGAGGCTTCAACGTCTTCTTCATAACGGTATTTTCTCTTTTTCTTCTCCAAAAATATATCCTGTATGACTCATAACCCTTTAAACCTGCCTTTACAACACTTTCCTCCCTGCACAGTGGGTTTTATTTACATACTTCTTCTAACTGCACGTTGTGAAGACTGTGTTCACAGCCTGCTTTGCATATATGGGTTTTAAAACTGCCCTCAAAGACATTTAACGAGGTACATTCGTCACAATTAATCCAAACAAACAGGAAAGTGTTTGGATAATTCGGGGGGTTCCTCCTTCTCCAAAACAGAGGACAGACCAGCAAGTGGTGCCCCTGCATCATTACGTGAGAATGCTGGCTGCCAAAAAAGATGCACCCTGGCTCTATCTCATATTGCGGCACGCAAGAGAGAAGAAATAACATCAGCAGCTTCTCAAGAGCAAGCAGGGATAGGTTCAGAGAAAAACAGCAAAACTCAGGTGTCCTGCGAGGAGCAGGCAGGTAGGGATGCCAAAGCAGGTAGGGATGCCAAAACACAACCCTGCAGCCTATGGAGTCACGGGAAAATTTGTGGAGAAATGCATCAGCATTCACCCAGCTCACCCCAGAGTTTATGCACGTACTTCAAACAGCGACGCTTGTCTACGGGCTGCAATCCCAGCAAGTTACATATTTCCTCCAAGATGTGGCCACAGAGAGGCAGAGGCGCCCCACCAACAGTGACAGACAAGCCCACAAGTGGTTGGTTACTCCCACAAACAGCCAGCACCATCAGTCACCACAGCCAGGGACCCCCGCGCCCTGAAAACCCAAATGCCTCCATAAAAGGCCAAAGTAGACAGGAAAGATTTCAGCAGCACCCTCTGCAACTTTGCTCCAAAATCAACCATGTAACACGTGCGTCTCTGGAAATTTCTCAAAAATTCAAGTTGGATGATATGACTTATCAGAATTTAATCGTCGTGTTTTAATAAAGAAAAAACGTGTTACACTCACACACTCTAGATCATTTGCATTGTTGGTTTCTGAAACACTCTCCAAGTAACACCCTTTACACCCAACTTTCAAACCCACGAACGACCCACTTCAGAGATGGGAAGTTGAAATAATCAGATAAAGAGAAAACATTTTTTTCCATTCTGTACTGTGTTTTAAATAGATTTTCGATTAGACATTTCTCTTACTGTATTTGCTAAGAGCAAACAGACAGTATTGCTGTACGCAAATCTCCCAGTCCCCAAACTGAAAGGGCGGTTTAAGCTCTTGCATACCTAGCCTACATCACGTAAATACTTCATGCATCCTCCAGAGTGTTAACGTATTTAATAGTCTAGAAGTTTTATTTCATTACTCAACTTGAATAAAACCTTTTTTTTTGGTTAATATGACACTAGAACTCGTGGTAAAAGTATTATTTACAACACTGTCAGAAAAACTTGTGTAAATGCAAGCCCACGTGCTCAGACACCCTAGAAACAGGTTGCCTAAACAGCTTATAATCCAAAATAGGCCACAGCATCTTCTAACAAAGCTGATATTCCAGAGAAATGACCTTTTCCAATACAGCAACAGAACTTCCTTTGCCTTTTTCTCCCTCTACACACTGAGTAGACACCCAAGTGCCAGAACTGTTTTGAATAAGGATGAGTTTAAAACAACGAATAGTTTCCTTTATTGTTATAGGGTTTACATTGCCCCTTAGATGTCTTGTTTGTGTTTCTATGAGACTTACTTCCTTCTCTTGCAGTACCCCAGGTTTTTGTACAAAGTGCTCTTTTTAAAGCTAAAGGCTTAGAAAATTAAAAAGGAAAAAAAAAGTCAATGTTATCCACTAACCTGGATCCATGCTGCTCCTGACAAGCCTGAAGAGCACAGAGCAGTAAAGGAACAGCCCTAGCAGATGTTGCTATTACTGTTTCTGCATGGAATGTCTTTTTCTTGCTGAATCATTTATTCATTAAAAAACACAGTTACAGGGACGACAACTATTCATGAATTTGAGCTGAACTTGCAGAAGGGTTCACTCGAGGACAGCCGGCTCCGACTTGCATGGGAATGAATGCACAAGAGGCTGAAACAAACTCTCCTGATAGTGACCAAGTGTTCAGACGCTGGGTGCTTGTTAAAAGGGAAGGGGGGTAAAAAAGGGCAAAGAAAAGCCAAGGCAACAAAGAAAACAGAGCGCTGCATTCAGCCCAAATATGTTAAATGGCCCAAGGGTGATGGTGCCCACCTGGAAGGCGGCAGATTTGGGTTCAGGCCCCCTTGCAGGCAGCCCCGCTGTCCCCACAGCAGAAACAGGGATGGGATGCGGATCCTGGGCTCTGGGCTTCGGACATCAACAGTGCCAAGGCCGAGCCGAGCCGCTCGCAGGGGCGGCCAAACCTCCCAACCGGACGCGACACCACTGGGCAGCTCTGGGGTTCTGCAAAACTTCCCCAACGCCACCTCCAACACCCGGCGGACGGAGACACGAGTTGTTCATATTTCCTTAGGGCCTGGAGGGCACCAGGCCTGGGAGCAGAAGGCACCACTAACAACACCGCGTGCATGCTAGGGAACGGCGCTAGGAAAGGCACCCACCTGCACGGGGGGGCGGCAGGGAACGGCTGCGGGCAGGATTTGTTCCCTCTGCTTTCCCTTTAGCTCTGCCCCCCATCCCAAGGCAGCCAGCAGGAGCACAGTGGCAAGAGGCCAGTTGATGCTTCCTGGTGTTTGGGCAGGGAGAAAGGCCCTTCCAGGAACCTCCCTATCAGATAGAGGTATTTATAATGCACTCACTGAAATGACCATTTTACGGTGAGTTTTATAAACAAAAGAATAAGAGGGCTGTCCCGTAGGCTGGTTCCCGTAAGGAGTCCGAGCTGCAGCCTGGTAAGGCAACGTGACAGCAGCGCAGCGCTCCCCTTCACCTCAGCAACCCCTGGGGGATACACACACCCCACAGGGCTTTTATCCCCCCATCTTTTCCCTCTGTTCACAGCCGCAGGCTCTGATACCAGAAATAATCCCACGGAGGTGCAGGTACACTAGTTGAATGCAGGGGTCCCTGCACCTGAACCTTGGGGGCGCAGGGCAGTATTGCTTTGGGCTCCCCTGCTGAACGCTGTGCACCCCTCAGTGCCATCCACCGCTCCCACCATTCAGGCCTTATTTTAGCCACACTTTCCATTTGATCTCTGATCAACTTTATAACAACCAAGAGGGCAGATCAGGGTCTCCTGCTACATTTTGCATCCACCACTCACAGACCTTTCAGAAACCAGTACTTTTAATAATTCTGGTAAAGGAAAGGGAACATCTCAACAGCATTTCCTCTTTGCTAATTTTGTGCGGTTGTGCAACAGTCTAAATCAAATCACGTTCAATTCCGAAATGCAAAAATGCAGTTTTAAAGTCTTGTCATTTAACTCACTCAGTTGAGGTGAATGTGCTGCTTGAAAGACAGCAGGAGAACATACCCCAGGACTAAATCCTATGCTGAAAGGTACTAAAAGGTAAATTCTGAAGCTCAGTTCTGAGACAGTGCAACAGGTCTCCAGTGCTTGGCAACGTGCATGTCACATTTGCAGAGGCTGCAGGACAAGCTGCCAGTGTGCCCTATGCAACTGCTCAGTTTGGTTTTTCATTTCATTTTTTGATAATTAATGAAGATCTGCAGTTTGATATCAAACAGCAGTTCCACAGAGCTGCAGCCTTAGGAGCCTCTCTGCTTATCTGAGCGCCTACAGAGGCGCACCCGGCTTACATGGAATCGCCTAAGGAAGTATTAAAAGCATATTGGAGGAACAAGACATGACTCTAAACAAGCAGAGCAGCAGAGATACAGAGAGTATTTTTGGTTTCCACAGTGTTTAACCAGAGAAATCTTAGCAGCAAGGTGCTCGGGTCGGCCTCCAAGGCCATTCATTTTCCCTGAGGACACCGTAACCCATGAATGAGAAGGGCTTGAGCTAGACTCCAAGCTGGTCCTTTCAAGCTGCTCTCTGTGTGCTTGTGTATTTAGCCTGTCTTCAACACAATGAGCCAATAAATTGCTGCCCCTTCCTTCCACGCTTTGTTTTTAAAGGGCTCATTGTGTTTTATTTCAGTTTATTTAAGCAAGATTTCTATCGCTGCTGGGTACAGAAACAGGCAATTCTTATCAACTCTGTAATTAAAGAAAAAGTCCCCCCAAATACCTCTCTGTGCATTAATTGCTCTGACCTTACATTTAGCAAGTGCTGAAGTGCTAACTTGCTTGTTCGCTCCAATCACCAACCAAAATAATCCTCAAGCCTTTAAACCTTGAAACATTATGGAAAGTAATGACAACAGCAGCGTTTTTGACATTCTCAGCTTTTCCTGACCATCCCTGAGGTCAGTGCTACAGCTGTGCAAAACACGGGATGTAAAACCCTTACAGAGCTTGCTGGGAATCCCTGAGCACGCCACTATCCGGCAGACCTTCCCATGATGGGAAAAAAATAATCACATTTTTGGGGATTAATCTAAAACCACCTTGGGTTTCTGAAGAGCAATGAGAGGAGGGCGAGGAGGGTGAAGCCTCCTCGTAGTTCCTGCAGACTCCTCAAAGTGACTGAGGATCGTCTAGAGCCCCTGAGGTCGGAGCACACCGAGCAAGGAGCTGAGTCGGGTGAGAAAGGAGAAATGTGTTTGCTGATCCCTTCTCTGCTTTCAGGCAAACACCCAAATATTTGGAAACCCATGATCCTCACAGTTAGATTTGTGCATAAACTTTCCTACATCAAATTTAATGAACTTTAGACTTTTTTCCTTTTTTTTTTTTAAATGCTTGGAGAAATTGATAAGAGCGTTCGGGTAAAATAAACAAAATGGGAAGTAAAACTTAATTCGCTCCTGTAAAATGGGAGAAAAAAGGGGAAAAAAAAGAAGAAAAAAGTAGAACCCCATGTTCTGACCCTGGCACGAACTCTGAATAAGCAGCTCCCGACTTCAAACAGCAACAGGCACAGAGTTCCTGGCCTGACTCCCTCCAAAAAGTATCTGCACAAAAGCAAAGCCTTGAGCTTTAATGAAATCACCAAGCTTGAGGGAAAGCCAGTCATTGATTAAAAACTTAAGTCTTGGAGAATGTATGACATCCCTGCATTGCTGGGTCCACAGTGTACTTAGGTTTTGCAAAATCACCTGTATTCACCCCAAGAGAAATGGTAAATAAAGAAATCGGCAAATAAAGAAATCAAAATATTTTGCTATATTCAAATACACGTGGGGAACTCCTCCAGCACATGCTGAATAACAAAAAGAACTGTGACTACTAGAAGTATCAGAAAAACTATGTGAGATAATTTTACCTGCAAAGCAGGTATTTGCCCTCACGCAGTGTTCACAAGGAATAATGCAATACTCCAGTGAGTGCAGACTCACCAGTGATGAAAGAGGTGGCATAAATATTGGAATAAGCTAAAACTTAAGACTACAGTGCCTAAAGTACATAACACCTTTTTAAAAGAGGCTTATTTCTGAACAATTGAGAAAATAATCTTTGCCACTAATCTGAGCTTCAAAAAAGCACAAATCCCAACTAATATTTGCTTTCTCGCAATCACATGGCTAGTAGCAGACAACTCTCCAGAAGTAACTTTCTGATACTTTCATTTTCTGCTGCTAGGAAATACTAATTTCTACTCTAATATTACAGACATCAGTGTTACCACCCCCTTGTTAACTCTCCCTCAAAAATCCAGGTGCAGGAACGATTTAAAAAGGAAAGCCAGGGTTTTTATGCTTGAAAGTTTCCAGTCTTTGAGGCTGTAAAGAAACATTTGAAATCTGAAGCTCAGCGATCATCAGCACATGGCTGGCACAAACACGCTGGGCTTCAGCTGGTTCTCTTAGAGGGACTGAAACCACTGAAATGGGCAGTTGGTTCTAGGTCTGTGGAGATCAGCAAGATCAGAGATCACCTCCTGCACACACATGGGAGAAGATGCATGTAGACTGCATCCCTCACGGCAGTAAGGGATGCTGGAAAATGTTCACCTGCCACCAGCAGCAATCTCAAAGAGGTGATAAATATTTCAGTGACGAGAAGGAAACACGCAGGATAACCTGACTATCTATGTATCTGCTGAAAGCTGCACACGAAGGCAGCCTTTTAACCATCACAAAGCATCCGCCTACCTGCCGCTCGCCCACCTATCCACCAACTTGCCTTTCTCTTTCTAATGAGACTTAGCCAAAGACTTTCAGTGACTTGTCCCAAGTCACCCAAGTGTGTCACTTGGGGCTCAGGTCTGGGGGTACACAATTCTGGACTGGCATCTGCTTTTGGAAAGATTATTTTCAGAAGCACTCCCTTTTCCAGCTACACTGCAGGAAATACGACAGCAGTGTCATTCCCTCTGTCCTTCCCGAGATACACAAGGCTCCTGCAGAGGAATTAACTTTACAGAGCAGGAACAAATCATCATCCATCCAGCACCAGCAGTCAAATGAATGAAGCACAATGCTGGAACTTGCATGACACTAAGTATTTCTTTAGTATTTCTTTCGGTGACCCGTGCTACTCCTAAGGGCAGTTTAGCAACGTTTTTATTCACAACAGCAATGGGACATGTATTCTTCAAGTAATTAGTATAAATACTGCACAAAGCAATTGCTGGGATTTTTTTTAATAAACTGTTCCTTTTCATTTTCACAATAACACTGGCAGAGAAAGCAAATACAGCAGTTGAAAATAGCAGAACTTGAAAGAGAGAGGAGGAAATCTGGCAATCTTAATTTTGTCACTTCATGCAAATTCTCTATCTGTACTTCAGTAACACCTAGAAACAGCAACCAGGGCACCATTCTGCTAAGAAACATGCTCATATCAAGCAAAAATGGCTAGCTCATAGCTAGCAAAACAGGAGCCTTCAGGTATTTGATATTTGCAAAGGATTTTCCCCATTTCCCACACAGGAAGAAATTAATTCCATTTCCCGCAGTACATTTCTGAGAGATGAATCCACAGTATTCACTGGACATATTAATTTATATGCCAGTGAAAAATCACCAAGGAATTTACCCAGAGTGGCATATGGGGAGAAGAGGCAGGGATGACGAAGCAAGATCACTCACCCTTGCGCCTTTTAAAAGCGACTTCCAGGCTGCTGCTGCTTCATCAGCAGGACAACTCGCAGAAGGCTGCCAAGATCCAATAGCCCAAGCACAAAAAGTAAAGAAAATCCCATTTTGTGCTTGGGAAAAGGCTACATCTTGTGCAGAAGTGCAAAGGCGGCAGCAGCAGCGAGCTCGTTTCCTTCAGCACAGGCAGGGAACGGGTGAGGGAGGTGTCAGATGTATCAAGGAGTTACAGGCTGCAACTCTGCCTCCCATCACCTACAACCAAAAGCTTCATGGAATTTTCTTCTCCAGACAACTAGAGCTACAGTCATTCACCAGGAAGGGAGCAGAGCTCACCTGGCGCAGGTGGAGATGCTCAAAATAAACATAAATTCTAAAAGCAAAAATACACAGTAGATATCTGAAGTTATTCTGAGACAAATAGGGGAGTTAGAAAAAGAGGAAGGAGTAACACTGATAGTGGCACTCATCAGGGCCCTTTAGTCCTGAGCTCTGCACAGGCAGTCAGAAATACATAATATGCTCTCTGAAAATCCCTTCCCCTCAATTTTAATAAAATAATTTTATTATTTAATAACATGAATTGAAATAAATTACACAAAACGAGCAGCTCTGTAGCTGCATGAAAGTGGCACTGTTCAGAAGTAAACCAGCAGCAGACACAATATTAACTGTACTGCTTGCATGTAATAGTAGGACCTTAGTGAACCCAATCACAGGGTATACTCAAGAACCACAAAAGGCCACATGTGCATTTAAAGATTAGAATATGAATTCAGTGCAAAACTGAATACATTTTAGAACATGCTTATGTTAAAGTAAAGCCTACTTTAACCTGTATTTTGAGCTGTTTTGATGAACAGTGCAAGAAAAGGAGAATTTCTGTTGCTGGACATGCCAAGATGATGGCAGGGTGACAGCAGGGGGTCCCTGCTGGAGCAGGGGGTTGGACTAGGGGATCTCTAAAGGTCCCTTCCAACCACAACCATTCTGTGATTTATTTCCAGCATACTCTTTAAATTCTTTGTATTGGTGGAGGGGAAAAAATATAGTCAACTATCCATTTAATGAGCTAACTGTAAATTCAATGTTAGCTTAAAAATTGCACTAATTCGGATTTTTTCCCCCCCATTTTTATCATTTTAGAGTATTTTCAGATGCTGTGCTTATACCTACTACTTGCAGTGAGATTCTCAGCTTTACAGCCATAGTTTGCAGTTCCTTATAGTGCTTTTTCCTTCCTCGTTTTGCACCTGACACGCGCAGCACAACTGAACGCAGAGAGCAGACATGACTGTGACCAGGCCTAAGGTGCCGGCAAAAGCCCCAGGAGAAGGACGCAGATGCTCCTGTTTAAATTAGCTTTCATGTTGGGAGCTCCACAGTAGAAAACTTATCTAAAAAGAAATATATCAAAACAGTTACTGTTTTATGACCTCTCATGTCTATTTCACTAGGTGCTAGAGGAATTTATACCAAGTTACAGTTGAAATTTTATTTCTAAGAACTTTGAACTAGCTATACCAAAGGGCAACTTGTAACTACCCAAAGCCACAACAGTTCTCAGAGTTGTCTAAACTATCCGTGACAATACAAAGACAACAGTTAACTTTGGTAACTTTATTTCCCTTTTTATAAGAGCTCTTTTATCAAAACTAACCTCTAATGATCAGGAGTGGAAAACTTAAGGGAAAATGGAGAATAAAGAAGCATTTCTCAACATACACTCCTATATCCAGGAGGGCAGAAAACCTACTAAGCACTCCCTAGCAGTGTTGAAATCCTGAGAGGCAGAGCATGCTCCCAGGCTGAGTGCCACAGGGCAGGCACGGGGTGCCGTTACAGGAAAAGGAGAGTATTTTTTAGAAACACAGGGCAGATTTAGCCAGCTCCACAATGGCAAAGCTCACTGCACGGAAGCAGGTCTGCTGAACTCGGGGAGCGTGGGAGGGAAGAGCCTCCATGGGCCAGGGGGTGAGGGAGCAGCGTGCAGGGCAGCCCAGCAGGCAGGGCGCACGGCCGCCCGGCGTCTCGTGCCCTCCGTGCCAGGGAGCCGGCTGCGCCTGCCTGGAAAATCAGCGTTAGCACCTGAGAAGGGGCAGGATCCAGCTTGGCTGTGAGCCCCCCAGGCACCTCGAGGCCTCCCCACTCGCAATAACCTTATTCCTGCACGTTCAGCGGGTTAGGAGGCCCAAGCAGCCCATGCGGCGTTGGTGCCGCGCTCAGGTCTCTTGTCATTAACTCACAGGACAGAGAGCTGCCCAGCGGGCCCCTCTCGTGAGGATTAAGGGGGCGGGAGATTATTTGGGAGGAATGTACCAGGGCCATGGGGAACTTGTTCAATTTAATTAGTAATAGAGTCCTCCCTCCGCTCTGCAGCTGAAAATTCAAGGAAGAAAAGCAAACACTGAGCAAGGCTAGTGTTTCTAAATTAGCCTGCGGCTCCTCTAGCTATTTATTAACTTTCATACGTATTAACCAAACAATCAAAAAGAGTGGCTCCCTCGGCCCCCGCAAGAAGTACATGAAGAAAAGGGTGGATTCAGAAGCAGCACCAAAGCTGAGTGGGAAAGGCACAGCCCTCCACGCAGCTGACAGCGCAGGGACGGAGCCTTCCTACGGCCCGGGGGTCACAGGGACAGCAGTCGGGCCCCGTCCCCAAGCTACAGTTTGACCTGAACCTTCCTATTCTGTAATTTCACCATCAACATGCAAGGCTTGAGCATAACAGCCTCAATGGTAGATACAGCCTCATCAGAGAGGTATCAGGTGACACCAGGTAAAAATATATAAATGCCATTATGTCCTAAAAACTTTACAGCCAACGTACCTGTCACACATGCTTGGAAGAAGCTGGACTAGTGAAAAAGGATTAAAAACCAAGCGAGTGAGGCGGGATATCAGCTCCTGACACACAAAACTAGAAGAACCTGTCTGTAACACAACCCGCTGCCTCCAAAGAGGGAACTCCGAGAAGGTTTCAGGGAGACTTGGCCAGCGCAGGGTTTGATTTGGGCAGCTCTGAGGACTTGGATTTTGCCTCGGGGAAGCGCTTGGGCCTGAGGAAAGCTCAGGGGAGCCTGCAGCACCTTGGCAAGGTGCCAGCTCCCTGAGAAGGGTCCAGGAGGGCTGGAGCCCCCCGCACCAGGGAGACAGGAGGGGCTGGAGCAAAGCCGCCCCTTGCTGCAGCCCCAGCCTCACAAAAACGTGGCAGGTGCCCCAGTGCCTCAGCCCCAAAAAGGGCCTTCATTCTGCGAGCCATGAAAGAGGGGCAAAGCCAGGCCTACGAAGCACAGACCTTCTGTTGTGACCCCCAAAGCGATGCTCAGGCTACAAAAGACAAACTAAAATGGACGGAGCAATGGACCTTTCACTCCTCTTAATTCAATTCTCTCCTTCAAGTCAGTGCACTGTTATTACCCTCACCATGAGACTGTAACACTGAAGGTTTTCAGCTTGATGGCAAAATCATGTAGTGTCCATCCATCGCCAATAATAGCCACGCCAAGACAATGAACCCTATTGAGGCCACTAATAAGGGCAGATAGTCATTTGCATAGTACATTTTCTGAGACTCTCTGTAATACAACATCTCAAAGACTCAATTCAGACTATTCTCCTTTCCCACAGACATTAAGAAAAAGATTCTTTTTACTAGAAAAAGTAACAATGACCCTTCCCATAATAGGCGAAAGTACAAGATGGGGTTTTCCCGCCTCTGATGGGTGCACATTTTTGCCTGTGTATTTCTGGGTTTTTGAAATGCTCTACACGTCCTTTTCACCTCTGCTGCGGTTCGGATGCTCCGGAGCACGTTTCTAGCGCTGCTCCGGCACAGGCCGCCCGCCGGGATCCCCACCCTGCAGCTCATGCAAATCCCATCTCGGATTCTTCCTCAGAAGTCTTTTTTTTTTTAAAAAAAAAAAAACAAAAAAACAAAAACCACTTCGTCTCTCCCCGTTTTCCGCTTCTCCGTGACTCACAGACTTGTGATTTGCGGGAACAACTCGGGACACGGCCGGCTCTGGATCCAGTGGATGTGCCAGTGTCCAGCGGCTCTTGCACATCCAGTGGATGTGCTGGCCTGCCTACGGGTGCCCGGGTTTGGGATAGGCTCTGCAATTCGGCATTGGGTGAACCTGACAAATTGCTTCCTCTTGGTGAAGGCCCTGAACACGGCACACGCGTGCGGTGCGTGTTCTACCGAGCACATCCTGCTCAAATAACACCTCCAAGCACCGCTGTAAACGCTGTGGGAAAGACTGCGTCCTTCCTCCTCCTCTTCAACCTCCTGCTTTCCCCTCTTTCCGTCAATAGCTGTGGACTTTGACACTGCTGCACTGGGCAGCGGGGGCCGCTAGGCCGCCTTGGCCATGGGACAGGCGAGCGGGACACGGCGGCGGCCCCGGCCGGGACGGCCCACGTGGCGAGGAAGGTCAGCGGGGAGGGAGAGAAAGCCGCCCCACAAGAGCCCCGGCGAGGAACAGCGCCCCGCTCTTTGTCCAAGTTTCTGATTTTATCAGATTATGCCACAGTGTTAACATTGTTTATGGCCTTATTTTGTGTCTGTGAATCACTCGCTCCCAGAGCCTCTTCCTCCACCCGGGTTTATAAATAGCACCACTCACAGAACAGAGTTTGTGAAGCAAAGGAGACTTGCCGAAGCAAAATACCATATACCAAGTTGACAAAAATCTCTCAAAAAGCCTTTCTCACTTATTTATAGTGCTGGCGAG
This sequence comes from Nothoprocta pentlandii, assembly GCA_013398315.1. NCBI lineage: Eukaryota > Metazoa > Chordata > Aves > Tinamiformes > Tinamidae > Nothoprocta > Nothoprocta pentlandii. The sequence continues at coordinate 591,113 of VZSG01000489.1, read as the reverse complement.
ACACACAGATTCCCACATTCTGGAAACCCCGCAGGTCAGTATCTCCATTGCTCATTCACAAACAATCCTGCTAATAAAATAATCCCTCTGGTTATAAGTGAACTTATTCCCAAACACACTGCTTCTTGGCCCGTGCCTTCCGAAAAGAAATGTTTTAAGACAAATTATGCATTTATGATATGTGGAGGCAAAATATGCCTGATCCATGATGAGAAGATAACAGGACGTTATTTATTCACCTAAAGACCCTGACTTTGCACCCAACCTCTCCAGCGTAGATCAGCCAGGATAAGAAGTTGTCTGTGACTTGAATTTCCATAGATTTTTTTCGATGAAATCACAGCCTCTGTTGCAAGCGCGAGGACTTTTAAAGTCAAGTTCCTCTGCACGACCCAACAATTCCCTCTTGTCTCCAGAAACCATATGCTTGCAAGGGGAAGTTCACAGTGCTATCACCCAGATAACAACGTGGACTGAGAGAGATATCTGGCTAGAAGGTTCAGAGATCAGTTTCCCAGAGCCCGATACACACAGCGGCAGTCAGGCCAGCATAGAACTAACCACCCACCTCCTCAGTGACCCCAACCAACACGGCCCTGCACTGGGGACACCCAAACTGCTCAGCAAGGGACTGGCCGGGGTCTCCTACCCCCAGCAAGTGCTAGGACTATTTAGAGGATGGAGATGAGGAAGCCAATTAACTCTGGAGTCACTTCCCCAAGTGACAAGGCAGCGGTGCCAAGAGAGCACTCCTGTTAGCAGACAGTGTTAACAAACAATCTAAACCCCGTGCTTCCCAGGGAGCTTTTTCAGGGGCAAAAAACGACGCTGCTTATGTTCAGTTGTACTAAATACATCTCAGTGTGAGCCACAGATGTAGCTCAAGAGACACAAACTCCTACTGTATCAGTCCCACAATCGCACAAAACCAGACCCTTCAGAAATAGAGCCCCTACACAGGAACCCAAACCAAAGCCACTAACCCCAAAGCCCCAGGCTGCAGGTTAGTCACCAAGCAGGCCGTCCTACAGCTGCCCTCGGACTCACCCCAGCCCAGGGGCCTCCCTGGCCGTGGCCATTGCGCTGCGAGAGGCTGCCACGCACCAAGGGCTGCTTTCCATGTGGACCCGCTCCAATTCTGTGCTGGTGGCAGAGATGTGGGGAGGCAGCGAGGGAGTCCACTTGCCAGCACAAGGACACCCCATCTGGATCAACCCACCTAAACCACAAGGCCCAAATAAGTAACAGTGCTCAGTTCTGTCAATGCAAACTCCAGGAGGTAGCTAAAGTGAAAGGATCCAAATGCTGTTTCCCTCATCTGCCGTTTTTGTTTTGCTTTGTTTTCACCTGCAGTTAATCATATGATTATCTGTCAGCCAATTGGTTCCTTAATGACCTGCGTAGGTTAAGGCATCTTATAAAAAGTATTCCTCTTTAAATGCAAAGGACTTGTAAAACAGTCCTTTCAAATGCATATTCTGGAAACAGTTAAATGTATTAATATTGCAGCACTACTTTGTTATTTCATAGACCCAATAAAATGAACAAAAACTATTTATAATTTCAATAAAAAAGGGATAGAAAAAGAAATACCAATGCCTGGAAAATATCACTGTAAGTTTAGAATCTTTTAAGCCAAGTACATGTCATCTTTTATTCTTCTACTGCTTATCTCAATGCACAGTTCCTTTTCCTTTAGCAAAAAAACTGCCGCTTTCAAACAATACTTGATGCTAAACAAATAAAACTAAATACCAAATCAAATCACTTTGGATAAAAGGCTCATTTCTTCTCTCTGGATCTGTATTAACATACACACATATGAATATAGTATGTATATGTGTATACACACACATATACACACGTGTGTTTAGTCACACACATACACAGACATGTATGTAGGTGAGCTGGTTAGCACTGCTAAAAGTATCATATTCTCTTATAATTAGACAAAAGCTGACTAGTATTAAAGATGCCTTTGTGCAGAATGAGGAAACTAATGAGGTCAACTTGCAATTAGGCAGCAGCACTAAAACTCAGAAAATCTGCATTTTATTTGTTTCATCAATCCACCACATCCCTCCATATTTTCATGCCTGGCTTTCCCCATTTATGAATAGAAAAATCCCCTGAAGGGGTATACATTAATCTTTATGTCTTTATTACGGCTCAGAATCACTGACCCAGAGAATTACAGAAGCAAAATTTAATCTATTCCTTCCGTATGAGGCTGCTAGGATTGCAACCTTTGGTAGCAACCCTGACTGTTGTTGCAGAGGCAGCTCCAAGATCACCAAAGAGGAGTGTAACATCGCTCCGGATGCATCTCCCAGGCAAGTCCTCATCCACGTGCAGAAAAGGGACAACTTCACGTCAGGGAGGAAAAAGAAACGTAGCCGGAGCCAACTGAGAAGCTGGCGGTTCTGATTTCAGCTAAAACACCCTCCTCCTAGGCAAGCTAAATAAACACAAATTAAAATAAACCATTCTGAGACATATTTACACAAAAATGAAGACAGGCATAACAGAAGAAGCTGCAAAATACACCATGTGCAGTTAAAAGCCAAGTCCTGCAACAAATGCTATGCCACACTGCTGCACAAATATATATTCTGTCCCCGTCACCACTGCACCTACCATTTGGGGAGTCCACCCAACAAAAACCTGACCTGAGCTGGAGGCTGAGGGAAAAGGACAGGTATGGAGAACAGCACTGACTTACAGAGACAGTCCTTTATAAAAGAGAAATTAGTCTGTGAAATTTCATAGGGATAAAAATGCGAAAACATGCAAAATAGCCCATGTTTCTAGAATAACACACAATGGGGAAGAGCACATAAGATGGTGGGAGGGATTTGCAATCCTTACAGGAAGGATTTGCCATCAAAATGGGCGACAAACTTTAATTATGAGGATATAGGGATGGGAGAAGTAGGAAGAAGTAGGAGCTTCATAACTGGAGATCTCTTTCCAGTGGCTTGTAACTTAGCTCAAGCGCCTCCATTTAGAAAGAAATTTTCAGCATTGATAAATTAAATATATTTACTTCTTTATTAATCCAGTTCCCTTCCACACCTTGTAGATTCTCACACTTTTCCACAACAGTCTACGGTCTGGCAAGACACAGGCAGGAGCAATTGAGCTCCAGACCCCAACGTCATCCTTGGGAAAGGGGCTGATTAAAGTCAACGGGACAGCTTGAGCTCTGACTTTTCCTAAATTTTGCTTGATGGATTTGTCAATACAAGGAATGTTCTCCAGGTACAGCTCGTGCACCTTAAATAACACAAAGGCAGGCACCCTCAAACAGAGGCTGCCTCCATACGCATTTCTGCAACCCTGCGCAGTGCCACCCTACTCCAAGCTCAGGGGCTCTGAGCACTACCTGGAAGAGGAGGAACAAGGCGTAAAGTCCTGCACCTCCTCCTGGGATTAGTCACCCAGGAGGGCGGCAACTTCTCTACTTCTGCGAGGGCAGTAGATCAATCAGATCGTCTCTTTTCATCTTAAGCTCCCAGATGACCGAGGCTTTGACTACCAGCAGATCTTGAAAATCATGAGCTTGTTACAAGCAGCCTCCAGCGCCCATGTAGCTAGAGCCCACAAGGTGAATACCAGCTGGCTAGAAAGGCCTCCTGCCAGTGTTCAGCAGCGTCCAAGCTACAGGTGATAGTGTCATATTATCACAGCTGTCAACTGGGCAAAGAGCTGTGGTGGGAGGTTGGACACTACCTTTCTCTCATCTCAAAAAGGGATGTCTCATCCCAAAAGGTTCTAATTAAAAAGAAAGGGAGGGACTGATCAGTTTTACCTCAGAGACAAATGTTCAGCTCTCCGCAACAAATCCATACATACTTGGGGGCTGCTTCAGCAGCTGATACACACTGTTGGCTCACACAGGCTGCAGGCATCTTGCTCATCATGCACACACTGTTTATTCATCATCCTTCCCAAAAAACTACTTCCTTTTCTTCAGGAGCTCCTGCCCCTGCTTTTGGTTTTGTGGAGATGGACATGATGAAACTGCTGATCCCTCAGACTCAATGAGCCCCTCTAATGCTGTCTTTTCCATGCCCTTCTTGGCTGTCCCCGCTCACAGCTCTCATTTTACTCTCTTCACTGCATGCAGTAGGGACAGGGCCACCTCGCATCAGAGTCTTCCGGACATTGCCCCAGACACCCAGACCACAGGCTGCCCTCAAGATCACTTACTGCACTACAGGACACCCGGAAATGAGCTGTGGGCTTGGGGGTTTTCCAGTAACAAGCAGTATTTGCTGTGCAAAGGTAGCAACCAGGTTTGCTTCAGTTACGCACAGCACAAGCGATTTGGGGCTTGAGCGGCCTGACAACAACCATTTAAAAGCAAATGCTCTCTTAGCATTTCAGCATCACTGGTGTTATCTTTGCCCGTGACGGCTCCACAGGATCTTCGGCCTCACGACACCTCCTCACAGCTCTGGGGTCCAGCTGGCTCTGGGAACCGCCAGTTCCAACGTGCCCTTGCTGCCCCATGCAGCCGGAGGAGCCGTTTCACAGGGTGAACTTGTCCCGGGTGCTGCTCCTGCCATGAAGCTAGAGCTGCTGTCCTGCTGGGCGCCTGCTTTCATCACACACACACCCCCCCCCGCCTTCTCCAGAGCATCGAGGGGTTCACCACAGGCTGCCCTGTGTCTAGAGGCCTCGCAGCACACGAGCCCGGTCCCCCCATCTGCGCCTGCTGTAAGGAGAGCCTTTCCTAGCTGCAAGCCCACCAAGAATTAGCTGATTCACTGTGAGAAGAAAGGGACAAGACCCCACAACTCAGCTTTTGTCTGATTTATAACCCATTCATGACCATAAAGAAGGAACACTGTATTCGCGACATACAGGAAGTCACGTGAGGGCAGCTTTTTTCCCCCGCTGTCCGCGTGTTCGGCACAGTCAGCAGGCAGGAGGCAATCCTAGGGGAGCCAGATGTGGAGAGGCCCTCTCCTCACTTCCTAAGCACACCTGGCAACTAAGAAAGACTTCATTACAAGCCACTGCCAGAGGTCCTAAGCCCATCGAGGTGCTCTAGGACTAGCCACAGACAAGCACAGCGTCCCACAGGATTTACAGCCTGCAGGTCAGAAGAAAACTGGTGCAATGGGGAGATCTATGTGAAGATACAAGGGGCAGCAGCAGGAGGCTATTTTGACCAGCGGCCCCATGAAACCAGTGGCTGGTTTCAGAAGTTCAGAGACACCCCAAGGGCCCGGGCAGCCTTACTCGTCTGCAGGGGAGCGTGTAAAGCCTGACCTGGTAAGCTGCCAGGGCGCAGCTGGAAAGCGCAAGCTCTTCGCGTGTTACCAGCGGGTCCAGCTGACGGAAGGAGCAGATTTGCATCTTGCTTCCTCGCAGCCAGCAAAGACAAATGCAAAAGGCGGCGCGCAGGGCTGGAAAACCCTGCCCAGCCTCCAGCACGGCAAGTGCCTCCCTTCCCCACGCAGCTCTCAGCGGCACGAGGGAGGATGACGCTTCCAGGGTTCTCCTATGGCTCTTCCCGAAACCTCTTAGTCAGTGGCAGATTCCTCACAACCCTAGCAAATTTCCTAAGTCCTAAAGACTCCCTGGAAGGTGAAACAGGAAACATTTAACTTTAGGAGAGAAACTAGCAGGAGGCCTTTGCTCAGAAGGGAAGTAAACTTTGGTAGCAGCTTGTCTCCTATCTTTCCTCTTGAGGAGGCCCATCAGCTGACCAGCTTTCACTTCTAATCGCAACATCAATGTAGCTGGAATGACCTCTGAACCAACAGGAAGACTGTTGTGACACACCACATGTGGCAATGGCTGGGAATAGCCCTCTGCACATGGGATGACTATTTTCCTTCTCACCTCCTTATTTTTTTCTCCCTCCTTTAAAAGGATCTCAGTTTTCATTCAGAAGAGAGCAGAAACAGCCTGGAGCAGACAACGCTATAAGAAAGGAGCCAACAAGTCATCTGCAGCAACTGCTTTTGGCACAGTTAAATGCTGCAGCTTGTTGTTCTCTTCTTACCTTCAATTGGAGCAGGAAAGTAAATAAATGAACCCAGCAACTGTGGCAGGTGGCAAGAATGGCCTTAAACACAGCAAGAATCACTAGACACGGTGCTCACAGGTCAAACTGCAACTGCACTGCAGAAAATTTTGTGCATAAGTAGCTTATAAGGCAAGTAGGAGGTTGTCAAAAGAGACTGCCTGCCTTCTGCCAGCGGGGCCAGCAGGCAGCGTGCCCACTAGGACCGGGTGGAGGCTGCTCTGCACATCACCCAGAACCGCTCACGGCGGGAACGGCAGCCCTTTCCTGCAAGGAAACAATGCCAGCCCACGGAAAGGAGAAATGGTGCTTTCGTTGGCTGCTCAGCACTTAGATAGATAACTGTTTCATTTGCATCCCCTAAAAGCAGTCCCAACCAGCTGTACCGCAGAGCTCTACCCTCCTTTACCAGGAGATCGCGAGGGTGGAGGAGAAGGAAGCGTGGTAAATAATTACCAGCCCTTTTGGCCGCCCGATGACTTGTCCTGCAGCGTGTGCTTCTCGCACTGAACCAGGAAATAGCTCAACACACAGGCTCCAAGGACGAACACTGATTCAGGAGACAAAAGTCAAATACCAGTTAAACCGCATACCGTGGGCCCGTCTCGTGGCACTGCGAAGCCAATGCTGCTTAAGGCAATTCCAGATATTGCATCCACCTGCAAATATTTGCTGCTGGCTACAGTGCGGCACATGCACGCTCGCTAGCGGTGCCAAGGCTTTGCAAAATGTTGTAGACAAGAAAAAGAACAAAATTTGCTTAATGTAGAGTACAATAAAGTCATTATATTTAACATGAAAAGAATATATTGCCTGGCTGGGACGTGTTTTCTTTCTAAGCGAGTTATATGATCATCAAGTTCATTAAGGACAGAACTGTTTTTTTTTCCAGAATTCTTAAGGTTTCAAATTCATGAATATACAAAACCCAATTATTAGCTTCTTTAATGTGGATCTCATACCATGAGTGTAGAGCAGAGGGCAGAAATTACGATCCGAGAGAGGAACTGGACCCTTGCTCACATCAAAACCACAGAAACAATTATACTTTCATTGTGCAGGCTCAAATACACATCTAAAAAAAGTCCTAAAATACAAATATTTTAGGTTAACTACCTTTCATCAGTAATGAAAAAAATAACTAAAGAAAGAGAAGGCATCAAGATAGAAACACACTCACATGGCACTGGAGCACATTTACCATTCATATGCCAGGTGATTGTGAAAGAAACAGCTGAACACCTGGCAACAATATTTCATCTGTAATTTTGAAGGTGGAAAAAGGTCATTTTCAAATTGACTCCAACACACAGAAGTAGTAGTTTGATTTTCTCTAAGCTGATGAGCTTTCCTATTCTCAAGTTTCTCCTGCAAATTCTAACATTTTCAAATTTAAGTCCTTGATAACTTACAAGAAAAATGTTCTTTCTGTTAATAAGGACAAAGAGTAGCACTGTTAAGATTTCCTATATACATACAAATTACCTGCATTGTTTTGGTGATTAAAAGACAAAGGATCAACAGATCTTATCCCAGATTTAATAGTCTTGTCCTTACCTATAATTACATTTCAAAATATAACTTCACTTCAGACACATTACTAATACCAATATCTACCAATTCTTTGTATTTACTTCGAGATAATTTCAATTGCTTTAACCTAGATGTGGCAATAGATTTGCCTTATAAATGATCGTTCAATGACTATGTTCAATTTAACAGTTCTGATAAAGCCTGTTGTTTTAGCTGGTTGCAAAAAGAGTTTTAAAACTTGTAAAAGCTTTATAAGAAATATTGGGTAGTCTATTATTCATTTTTAAAAAATGCACAACAATTACACACAAAAACCTTCCCAATTTTTTTCTTCCACCTCTAAAACTTCTCTAAAAATAGAATTTCTACAACCTGCAGAGAGAAATTTAAAAAGGGAAGGTATTTCTATTATGCAGATCTTAACTCTGCCTCTTTATCTCATGTCATCATGTGTCAGCCTCCTTTCTTCAGCTGTCAGATACAGCACCTATGTCTCAGAAATGCCAAGTTTAAGTCACCTGACGTGTGTCTGCAGTGCCACAGGACACCTGCCAAAGGCCACCCTGGCCTCAAAGACAGGCTGCTAATTTCTCCCTTGTGCTCAGGTGCAAGGAACTGCACAAAGCAGGTGAATTCCCCACTACCCCTCTCACACTCCTATGCAAAAACAACCAAAGAGCATCAGCTTCCCCAAAGAAAGGACTGGCTCTCCACTTTTAATACAAATACTGCACAAAGGAAGCTGAAGCTACACTTCTCCCATTTCTCCTTTACAAAAAGGATATAAATCCACAGATGGCAAAACCATTAACAGATGTGATGATCAAGCATTAGTTTTCCATCGGAATGATGACCAGAAGAAACACTGATACCGAGTGGCAAAGCTAGTGCTAGACAAAGAGGCTGATGCCACAAGGAGACCAAAAGGACCCTCAAAGACCTAGAAAGCAAAATCCACTAAGAAGCAGCGCACTAATATCTTCCCAGACCTATCCGTTTATGAATGGGCAGTTACAGTATGTGCCTGGTCAAGAAGACAGAATTTCTGTGTCTCTTCTCGATGGCCTGAAAGAAGAATAACAAAAGTTGATGGTCTGAAAGGACCTCACAAATAATCACTCTCATTTCCCTCTTGCTCTGAAGCATTTTTAAGCACGCAAGGCCCTGCAGAATCAGAGAGAGCAATCAATCATGCCCACAGCAGAAGGAAAACCCAGGCTGCTGCTAAGCACCCGTATTAAAACAATACAATTTTGCATATGGAAATTTGACGCCAGCCGCAGGCACCATTTTTTCCCCCCCTTTCCACTCGTTTTCATAACAGTGTCACATTCTGATGCCAGAGAGCGCACAGAAACCACCGCACGCCTAACGCCGCCTCGGAGCGACGGCCACGTGGAGCCAAGTGCTCCCTGTGGCCCCGCACTGCTCGCTCTGTGCCCATGAAACGACTGCCGAGCCCTGTGCTGCCTCAGGGCGGTCGCACAGGTCAAGCCTGAGGAGCTCCATCCCCTTCCCAGGCCTTGACAAGCAGAAGCAGGGGCATGGAAAATGCCTTTGGTGCCCTCAGGACGGGCCAAACCAGGCCCTAGTGCGCAGGGCCACAACGCGCTTCTCCAAACCTTGGCTTACATAGACACTCACTTCTTAAGGAACGGCCTCACGCAGATTCAGTCCAGCTCCACGCAAACTCACAGACATAGGTCGAGTGCAGTACAGCCAGAAGAGAGAAAAAAAAAAAAAAAAAAAAACACCTATCTGCAAACACATAGTGTAAGAGTCAACAGTGTTTTCAATGCTGAATGTAAAATCCCAACCGAGCACCATTCCTGGGCACCAGATTGCCCCTCACCTGGACTCATACTAAATCTCTAGACTCTATATTTACATCTTGCCTTGATATCACAGGCTCAGAAGCACAAGTTTCCTACCTTAAAGGACATGTGTGCATGTGTAAGTGGGAATTAACACAAGTTATTGCTTATACTTGATCTTTGTCCCATGTGCTGCGCAGAGCCAAAACATAACAGGCCTAAGGTATGTAGACAGCATTCTCCTGCACACCACAAAACCAAACCAACCAACTAAAAACCCATGAGGTCTTTCAAGTAAACAAAAGAAGCCAACGCTCTCCTAAAAGCATTCTAAGGCCCAAAGCAGAAGCTGAGGTGCAGCATACGCTAAGAATTTGCATGTGTTTGGGACTGTAAGTCACACAAGATATTTCTTTTACCTATTTAGTTTCATATAAAACACAATGAAAGAGTTGTTTGGTTTCACATCAAGCAAAGGCAGAAAAAGAACATGAAAAAGAAACAAAAGCAAGCTGCTGTGTACCAAGCAGCAAATCATTTCCTGGTGTTAGCCAGGGCAGCTTAAAGGTAGTCCTTCAGCAGCCACTTCTCCCAAAGGCAGCCTCACCTCAGAGGAAGGCCGTGGTCCTCTGGGAGCACCGCTGAAGCATCAGTCAGTTACCAAGGTGCAGTGAGCTGCTGGGTGCCACCACCCTCCCCTCCCGTCGCTGCAGCTGGAGGGGCAACTGGCTCTGTCCCCAGGTCCCGACGGAAGTGCCCTTCCTCTTGGCCTGGTACATTCCTGCAGGTGGAGCTGAGGCTTCCATATGTCGCCCTGCAGGTTCCAGCAATATCATGGTGGGACAAGAGTGATGACTCTTCAGGTGGATTTCTGATATCAAGGGACTCTTCCAAAACACAGGGAAGCTACGAAATTGGAACTCTGAGTTCTTCCAGTGACACTGCCAAACACCTACAACATGAAGCCAACACTTTGGAAAGATGCTGGCATTACCCTGCACTGTGCTACCTTTCCAGTGAATGCCCACTGACATCCAGGAAGATCCCTGAGCGATGCCGGGAGTTTCTCAATCCAGTTGTGGCTGGACCACATACATGTGTCCATTCTTTGCTGGATTACAGAAATACCTTTCCCACTTAATCTTGGATTTGCTCCTGGAATTTTGGATTAATAGCCTCAGGAGGCCTGTTTATGTGCAGATACATTTGGGAACAGCTGGAAAATACTTAGGAGAAAGTCTTGGTACACCCTTCCAGACCAGTGCATCTGTTTTGTTCCCCTCCACCACATGCCTGATAATTTTCCTCCTCCCTATGTGTTGCTTTCTCATGTTTCACATCAGTACATGTTCACCTACACTTAGTTCCCTCCCCAAATCCTTCAAGTCCTCCCCTGCACTGTCATCTCCTGCTGACAGTTAAATTCCTACCAAAGGCTCCCTTTTTAGGCGAGGTTGTCCTTCACTCTCCCCTCCTTCTCATGGAGCAGTAGGCTCTCCTAGAGGAAATGAAACCAGCTCCTCCTACACTTCCAGGGACCTCTCATGATGTTCGAGGTACTATTTACATTCAAATTTGGGAGTCTAACAAAAAGCAGCCATGTCTGGCTAACAACCAGCTGTACAGCCCTGATTGTTTTAACAGCTTTTTTTCTGCTTTGCTCATATCAGGAATCTTCTTTTAAGAAAGTAAATAACTGCCTTCCCCTGCTCCCTACTCCCCCCCTCAAAAAAATGACCTAAGGCAGGTTTCATCCCTTTAAACAGTAACCTCCCATTTCCCAAACACTTTCTACCACGGTTGGAGTGCTCACCCTATGCTACACTATAATTCCAGTAGGAAGAAGGAAGTGCACAAATTAAAATTATACGGATTAGTAAAAGCCAGCCCTGCACAACAAACAAGCAAAGGTTTTAAAACAGTAGCAATTTCTCTCTGTCATATTTAGTAACTCCAACCAAAAAAATTTACATGCCATGAAAATCCTCAACAAAGACTCGCATGTAGCTCACATAATTGAGGAAGTGCTAATAATAGCATGGCTGTTTGCATAGACAACATTTCCACTGTGGGCCTGAATTCTGATCTGAAATATACAGAAGAAGATATTTCTTGTGTTCTGCTGGCTGGAGAAGAAAATCCAAGTCCTGGAGGCCATGTGCAGCAACAGCCAGTGGGTCCATGCAGCTAGGGCAGCACCACGTAGCACCCACCAACCCAGGGCGTGTTGGAAACGCAGCATTTGTGAGGTACCGGGGAACGTAGCTTTGGTATCTGTTTCTTGATTTGACCCACTTGAAATTAACAGAAGTTGCAGTTCTGCAGAGGAGCAAGAGTGTTCACACCTCAGAATCAACTGTTTGTCACGGCAGCAAATAACTGGGCCTGACAGATGATGAGGAGGGGATTTCACAAGCATCTTCTGACACAAGATCAGTGATGCTCCCACCTGCCTTTCTAATGGCAGCTCTTTAAGGGCTTATCCCAGAAGCATATATATAGAGCAGCAGCAAGGAAGGTTCCCCTCCTCCCCACAAAAACTTCATTAAAAAAAAGAAAAAAAAAAATCTCTAAACAAGCCATATGTTAGATCTATGCTAGCAAGTGTTTGCTACATAATTTTGCTAAACGATACTTATTTTTAACACACTTTCCTCTATGTGATGAAGTTTACACAGAATAATTTTGCAACCCCAAATTTAGTGTATCATACAAGAACCAGCAAGGAGCATTAGCAACGGCCATTAACTGATATGCACATGTGTCAAGCTCACATTTAAAATATAGTAGTGTTGCATTTAGTCTCCTCTGACAGAAATTCAGACCAGCAATTAAGGCATAAAACTATATAATGAACTCAGGCAGTATCAGTAGGAGTTCTGTGCATGGAATAAGCTGTAAGAACAGGCCATTAGGTCCACACAAAAGGCATCTCTGTCCCTCAGCAGCAAGAGAAGCACAAAAAGACTGGAAATGAAGAGTGTTACTTTTGAACAGTGGATATTATCTTGCCCTGTCACTAACGGGATCTTTTTCAAGTCACTAGTTCCCATCAGAACACATAGGAAATTTGTCTCAAAGCTTCCAGCCTTGCCCACTGTCATGCAATTCATAGAGGAAAAGAAAAAAATAGGGAAGCTGCTCCTCCTTGAGTGGAGGCACCGGGAGGGATCAGCTGCCTGCCGTGCACCGCGGGGCCCGCATGACGCTCCCGTTCCACGGCGCCGCTGCCTCCTGCTCCAGCAACACGGCCCGTACGGAGCTGCTGGGCAGGTACATGCAACAACCAGTGCAAAGAAACCACCCCAAAAAACAAAGGACAACTGCCCCCTGCTAGATGCTGCCTTCATTTTGAGAGAACAAGACCACAGCAAGGCTCTTTGAAACAGGCAGCAAGAAGGTAACAGATAACCAGCATCCCCTCCAAGCTAGGCTTTATTTTGCATCCTCACTGCTGGCACTGAGGGCTTACACAGGCTTAACTCATTTTCTCCCACAAGTTACCCACCTACCACAGAGAGGCACACTGAAATTTTGTGCTTTCAGAGGAGCGGAATCGAGCAGTCAGGGAGCACTCTGTGTCAGCCTTATTCCACCAGGGAATCTGTTATCAGATTCCATCAGTTATCTTTTCCTCTCCCCGTGGATCCAAGCAAGTGCCCCAACGTTCCAGCCTCCACAAAAGGCTGACCAGGCGCAGTCTTCACTCACTCCTAGCACAGGTCTTTATACTCACAGGTGCATCTCAAGTCCTAGCTGAGGAACACAGGCATATGTTGCAGCCGGGACTAAAAGCCTCAACATTTTCAGCCCCTGACGCTGCACTCCCTGAAATCACCAGCCGAGGGGAATGTTCAGGAGCTGCCCCAAACCTGCGGCCCTGTAAGCTGGGTCTGCTGGCACACGGACCAACTCTCGGGCTCTCCGGGACGATGGCACCGACCTGAGGGTCGCACCGGGAGGCACGGGGTGGGTGGCGGAATCCCAAGCACAGGTGAAGTTAACTGTGGGGAATTGAGAGCAGGTTTTCACAGTTTTTAAAAGAACTGCTATTATTTATCACACTAGTCACCAATTAAGAGCCAGACTTTCAGGACAAGATCATCATTATGCTACCAATGTGATACCCTGCTTAAGAAGAAAAACTACAAACAATAGATGTCACGGTTGGCAAATGCTCACACAAAAACACTTCTTTTTTTAAGGAAGAGAAGTCAGTTTAATGTCCAAGCAAGTGCAAGGCTCCCACTGCCTGGAGAAGCTTGTAATGCCCTACTGAACAGCAACCCAGGCCTACCATGACCTTTCGAAATGTAAGAATACTTCGGTCCCCGACTTAGTCATTGCTCTTATTCAGAACATAAGATTTTGAAACACGGGCTTGATACAGTAGCAAATATAAAGAATTACAAACACTGTGAGGAACACAAAGCTGACCGAGAGAGTGAGGTGGAAGCAAAGCCTTGCAATAATCACTGACCATCTCGGCAAGCCAGGCCCAAGGTAAGATCGGGAAAAGCACTGCTAAAAACAGAGCAGGGTCAGAGGTGTCCTCTGCGCCTCAGGACGAGCTGGAGACCAGGGAGAACTTCCTCGGGAGGCGGCTCCTGGCTACCTGGCTGCGCAGAGCCGGGCGCTGCCCTGCTGCGGCTGCAGCTCCGCGGGCAGAGCGGCA
>VZSG01000489.1:535272-576513 GCA_013398315.1 Nothoprocta pentlandii | reverse complement strand
GGGCACAGCGCGGCCCGGCGCGCTGCCAGCACCTCAGGGTGGCAGGCCGGTTGTGGTGCCAGTCGAGGCATGGCGCTGTTCAACCCGTTCGCGTCCGTAGTGTGTTGCACTGTGCTCTGGTCTCCTTCCTTTTGGATAGGGAAAAGGGAGACGGGATGGGCTCACCCAGCATCGCCTTCCCTTGCGGAATGGCCCCTTCCCCTTCTCAGAGGTTGGAGCCCTCCCGCGCCCCTCTCGGAGCCTCCGAAACACAAGCGCAGCGCAAGGGCAGCAACAGTCGCCGCAGGAGCTCTCGGGGGGATGCACAAGAGAAGTGCGTGCGGGTCCTCACACCGCCTGGGGCCCAGGCTCCCGCTCGGAGACACGCAGAGCCGGGGAGGCCGCCCTGCACACCAGGAGACGAGTGCTTCAGAAAAGTGTGTTTAAATAGCTAAGGGGCTTGGCTCCATTCACCAGGAGGCATCTCAGTGTTGTTTTCCTGCTGAGCGCCCCACCTGGCAAGCCACACAGCTGCCCGAGGCCTCGGCGGCTGCAGAAAATGGGGAAACGGCAGCTCTGACCCTTAGAGGGGTTCCCCGAGCCTGCACATAAGTTGCCAAGCTGCAGCTCCTGCCCAGGTTTCACTTGCAGATAGTTTCACTTGTCTCTTGCAAGTTTCACTTGCTTCTAAAGTACAGCAGCTCCGCAGCAGAGCATTTCTAGGACTCTAGCACGGAATTACTTTCATGCTTATCATTATAATTTCATGAACCGTGGCATTGTCATCAGCAGGGTTTCTTACACTGCGAGGCTGACCTGGCACAGGGCTGGTGTAGGAGGTGTGGTGGTGCTTTAGCCTACGCATTTCCCTGGCTGATTGTCACTGACCTCCTTTCCAGAGCCACTTCCTGGGTGCAGGGAGCTGCAGCCGGTGACAGGGCTCCCTCCTGCAGTCCTGACAGAGTCATCGCGATTCCCTGACATCTGAACAGGCTCTGGTAGCTGAAGGAGGTGACCACACTATGAAAAGAAAAGAAACACAAGGTACTAAAAAGTGTAATTATTTTATAATGTAAAATGCAAATGCAATTTCCATCTGAAACATCTGAAATTTTTTATTCAAATAGAACCTTAGTAACCCAACTTTTTTTTTTTTTTCTTCTTCTTCATCTACTGCCTCCTATGAAATGTTTGCTTCCCCAGGGAACTGTGTAAAGTGATTTTGCTTATTTGGGTTAGATTTGAGAGCTCTGTGGAGGAAGACTACTTGAGAGCCCTCTTGGATCAATGTCTCCGCTCTTTACAACAAGTTCTCATGGAGCGCTAGCCATGCAGACCTCGGGGAAGAGGCAGGTGCCAGAGAGCTGTGTTTCATGGCAAAATTAAGGACTTCACATACTGAAACTGGAAAAGAGAAATTAACTCTAAATTTTGAAGGACTCTTGCAGGTGTTACCCATTCAACAGCAATAACCATCACAATGTGAATAATTCCCTGGAAATTAGAGGCTCAGGGTTGGATATGGAACCATAGGATCTTCACAGCTTGTTTCTAGCCTGCTGGAAATTCTGTATTACAACTGCTGTTGCCTAATTGTTCCTATAGTTGAGTTGTGTTTATTTGACAGGCTTTTATTAAAGCTGTATGTGTGACAGGATGATAAATCTAGGTGGGTTTTGCTCCTGGGCTAAAGCTTCTACTTCACTTTCATCTAGAAGTTAATTTATGCATCTGAGTCATAAAACTTCATGAAAAGGAGGCGTCAGAGAGAAACATTTCCGCATCCTTATAATGGAGTTGCTGAACAAGAGGCTGGAGTTCAGAAGTGGCCTTGGGCTCCTGCACACAAATCCAAGAGGAATGCCTACCACTTAGGCTTGCTCTGCTGTGTAGGGTGCACTACTGATGCTCCAGGCAGAGAGCAAGGGGAGACTCCAAAAATACAGTGACCCAAAGATGTCCAAATGGAGCAATCACCCTGCATGATAAGATCCTTCTTTGCAATTAAATAATTATAGTTTCTTTTAAAAAAAGCAGCTCAGCTATATTTAACTGCATACCACAGCCAGCCTCAATGGCAGTAGCATCTTCTCATTAGTCATTCAGTTTCATTCATCAGCTCAGTGTGCAATGTCAGCCAAAAAAAGCCATCAAATTGTTGGGCACCATCAGGAAGGCTGTCAGGAGTGACACCTCCTAGGGCCTCCTTCTGCCAATACGTAAAATCCAGCTGCACCCACATCCACTGTCACTGACGGGTGCAGTTCTGCTCTCAGCACCTCAAGAAGGACCTAACAGGTTAAGAGGAGGTGCAGGGAAGAGTCGTTAAAATGTTTTTTTTTTTTTTTTTTTTTTTTTTTTTTTTTTTTTGTTTGCTTTTAAACAGAACAGATAGTGAGTTTCTGGAATATGTATTTATAGCACGTTTTAAAGGCAAACAGTATGAGCATTTTGAAAAAGGGAGTTGACAAATTTATGGGCAACAAATACATAAATAAGAAACAAGCAGAAATGACTCCCTAGCATCCATAATAAACGACTGTGGATGCCAAGAACAGACCTCAGGTTCGGGCCAGGTTTGTGTGCTCTTCCAGAGCAGCATCTCCCAGTGGTACTGCTGGAGACTGGGCTAATAGATCCATCACTGGCCTGTCCCGGCAGGCTGTTTCTTAGGTTCTTACAAGAGCAACCTCCAAAGCAGAGCCACATTATACGGAGTGCTGCATGAGTACCTAGCAAGAAATGGGGCTGCATCAGTTTGTCCTGTAAGTAGGCAAGACAGGTAAAGGAGTGGAGAAAGCAGGTGTTATTAGCCCCATTTACAGGGAGGCAACACTCTGCAGTATCATTTCAGGCTCTGGCCCTCAAAGCGCTATGTCTTGATAGCAGAAGGGACTTTTTATAAAAAAGTGTTAAAAAAAAAAATTGGTACAAACACTCTGGTTGAAATGTTCTTGTTTGAAGTGGATGATCACAGCATGCAGTTCAGACCCTTTACTTGAGCTCATCCCAATAAATACTGGACATTAAATTTGAAATTATCTTCCAGAGCAAAACAGTCCCTGGAAAGGCTAATGCTACTCTCAGAAAGAGAGGTAGGGAATGTCATCGTGAGTGCTGAGGTCTCCTAGGGATGTTTCAACATGCTGAAGCGCTTCAACACTTGGCTTTCTGTCAGGCTTCTCCCAAGGAATTCGGGGTGTACTGAGCTGTGTCACGTGGATGGCAAAACCAAAGCAGACAGGACGCTTGAAGACCACGTGTCTCTTTTTGCAACAAAAGGAAGTTTAATTCCTGTCCTCACTAGGCCAGGGTTTGGAAAGTTCTAGTTTGACTGAGGAGGAGGTGAAAGTTTGTATTGGATTTGTTGTGGTGATCGGCAGCAAGTAGAGCAAACTGGAAACGAGCTTTTGTCCGAGTGCTTCTTATTACTTAACTTTTAACAAGACTTCAAAGTACAATAACTGAAACTCTCTTTCGGAGGTGGGGAACACCTTCAACCAATATACTAAGCAAATTCAGTGGCCAGTTTCCTCTGTGTGGGAAGGCATATGGGTGGGTGGGGGGAATATCTTTTACACAATAATTGAAAGGAAAATATGCATTAAGAAAACCACAAACTAGCACACTCAGAAACCTCTGTAGCACCTGAACTACTTTCAACATGACAATATTTTTGTGACTCAAGTTTGAACAGACTCCAGCCCTTCAAGCAGGATGTTTCATAGGCAACAACAAATTAACTCAGTTTTAGTGCGAGTAGGGAAGATATCCTGATCCTACAGCTTCTTCAGTGGGCACAGGCCCACTGGTACAATACATAAGCATTTTCTCAGCATAAAAACTTCGGTGGAATCACTTGCATCATCAGTTAAACTTGCAGATAAAACTGTCCAAAAGAATGACAGCACATAGTCCAAGTGGAAAAGTGGGATAGCACTAGGCTAATTTCTGGGCTTGCATTGCCAAACAGTGCAATAGCTGAGGCTACCTCATGGTGAAGTCACCTGCCGAGTGCAAACTGGCAAGTCTGCGTGTGGCTCTGGGCCCTGCTCATGGGGCAGCAGGAAGGAGGCTGAGGCTCTGCAGAAGCCCCATCTGCCACGGCCTCCTATGACAAATTCTGCCCCCTCTAAGCTCCGCAGCCCTAAGAGCCTGCCAGTAAAGCCATGGCTCCATGACCTCACCTGCAAAGCCACAGCTGACTTGAACAGGGCTGAGTTTCCATATCTCTACCATTACAGAAGGCAGTTCAAATCCCAGAATGACAGGTATCAATGTATTAAAGAAGGAAGCAGTTAAAAGCAGTTAAAAGGTCTGCCAACAGATCTTTGACAAAATCACTGAACCTCTTTTTACCTCTCCTCCCTTCTTTAACATGGCAAATTTGAGGGAGCAGAGTTTAAACTACTGGCCTTTTCTAGCATCTTTAGCTCATCTCCCGCCACCAATATATATAATAATGGTGAGGAAGGATGCAAAATCATTGGAGAAGGATACAAAATAAAACCCCCATCAGCTGGCATCCCAGCTAAACTCCCCAGTTCCGAATTTGCATCCCTGAACTTGCAATTCTGATGCCTGCTGCTGCGCTCTGTTCCTCTACTTATCCCGTCTGACTGAAAATGATGTTTTGGCAATAGCCTGCTATTTACTGTGGCACCACAGCCCTAAACATCCTGCAGGATATGCTTAAGCTGAGCTGGCCAAATTCTTATGCTGGCCTCTCAAATCTCAATGAGAGCTGACTGCCTAGCTTGCTTATATCCCTTTCAAAAATCCTAGGCTCTATTTTTAGATAACTCCTTTTAATATCTATTTTTTAAAGAATGCTCTGCTACCTATGGCTTGGGAAGCCAATGGTATCTACCCAATACTACTGGCAACCCATCTACCCAATACTACTGGCAAAAGCTCTTACACTCACTAAACTCTAGCTGAAATAAAGAGAGAGAAAAATAAAAGGCATTAACACAGCATTGCTGTTGTCGTTCCCCCATCTTTTGATACTGTGCATTTGCATAAGAATAAAAATGAGACACCAGCAGTTTGCATTTTGGACTAACTGTTCTAGTCTGAGGTGCTTCGACCCACAAGTCCTCAGTTAAACAAGAGGCTCTTCTGAACAGCGCCTCTATTCCTCAGGAAACCAAGAGTCTTGAAGTCAAGAAAGCCACATCAACCACTAACAACCACCCGCATAGGAAGTGCGGATCCATTTAAAGATAGATAAATGAGACAGAAACTACTTCAGTAGGTATTCACCAGCAAGAGTCCAAGTTAATTTTACAGCTATTTGCCAGCTTAAAGATGTTGAGTGAAGGATCTGTTCTCTTAAAATGAAAAAATAAACCATCAAAAAAAAAAAATGTTCTTAAAAATCCTAACCTTCCCAAGCGCATTTAAGCACAGACCCAGGCTCTTGCTCCAGCGTGTGAATGGTCTCCCTCATTCTAACTTCTCACACTTTAACCTCTGCCTAGACAGCAGCTTTGCAGCGTATGAAAACAAGCAATCAGCTGGTTGATATTTTCATTCCTGTCCTCCTTGTTAATTGCTGCAGAGCAGGGTGCCTCTGATGCAAGCTAGTGGAGAAGGGAAACAGCACCACACACTACATTTTCTGCTAAGAAAAGATGTGGTTTTGTTCTTTGTTCTAGTGCCTGCGAGTGACTGACTAGGAAGCTGCAGCTTTCATCTCTGAGGTCAACCCAGAGCAAGCATGTAACTCCCTTCCAGTGCATGTGATGTATCTCATCTTCACAGTGCTACACAACAAACTCAGGTTAGCTGTATCAATGCAAAAACACCCCTTGGGGGCATAAAATAACTTACTAGTGGCCAGGAAGAGAAAAGACAGGGAGAGAATGGAGTATGTTAGGGGGAGAACCAGTATCAGGATCACAGTTGAAAACTGCCTCATTGCTTCACAACACTCACAAAAGTGAGTGCTCGCCAAAGCACAGAAAGAGGAAAACGATTTGAAGCATCTCACCAGGAGTATAAATCACATCCTTCCCAACCTCAACCTGAAAGCAGCTGCTCAAACAAAAGGAAACGTGGACAGGAGTTCAGCTTCTTTTCCTCTTTGGAGGAGCTTTACTGCTGCAGCCTCCCCAGCCTAAACGTGGAAGGAGAGGGACCATGTGGGGCTGCGAGTGCTGCAGAACCAACCTGAAATGCGTGACAAGGGCTTCCTGTCGGCCGCTGCTTGCAGCTCGTGCACACCAGGCCGCTCAAGGGCAGAGGCTTTTTGCGAGGCTCCCGCTCCCCTCTCAGCCATCAGTGGCTTCGGCCCCGTGACAATTCCAGTTTTCATTTGGGACCCAGGCAGGTAACCTGGAGGTGCAAGATGGGGTGTCCTTTCAGGAAACTTCTGCATGAGCTGGAGCACCGAAAAACATCAGATGAAAGTGGATGATATATTTGTTCTTCTTGGTGATTATCAGAGGGATTCGTAATGGAGCATTTGCACAATTAATTGGTTGCCTATTTTCAGCATAATTCATCTAGGGAATAAAACTGATTACATTTCTCTCCTTTTGCAAAACATAGACTTCCTGCACTAGAACTCAAGCTTGCTTTACTATTAATACATGGTTTGGTGAGATAAATAAATGGGATTCAATTTAATTTGTTTAAACGAGTGGCCTCAGTATCAATCTTATATAGTCAATTAGCCAGTTTTGATTATAGAAGAATTATTTATCTCCAGAAAGCAGTAAGTCCGGGTCTAAAGAGGGCAAAAAACCTCAAAAGTTATGTTAAAACTGTAATTATTTCAATCTCAGTAATCTAAAGTTCCTGATTAATTAACAAAACTTCTTTTTTGCTGCTTTCTTCATAAAGAAGTGCTAGAGTTTTGGCTTGGCCAGGCCCAGAGGGATAGGAAGGTTCATACTGATTGTTGTCTACACACTTTTTTAGTCCCAATTTTGGGTGAGCTTTATAGTTAAAACAGCCCATTAAATTTTTCTTTAATACATACTTACCTGTTTATCTAAATGCCTTTGATTTGTGCAGTAATTCCTCCCTTTCTTGCAGAAATGGATCTTTTTGCTGTATCTTACTGGAGTTTGGGACACAGCACACAGAAGTTCTCTAAGCAAAAGGGCCAAGGTGGAAGCTCAGACATACCTAAGCATAAGACAAGAAACAAGTAAGGGCAGAAACAGAGGAGGCTGACAACCTGTTTAGCGCTCAGTGGAGGCCCTAATGCCTTCTAGGGGGTTGTCGCCAAGTAGATCCCCTAATTTCTCTCTCCATTTACACAAAGTGTGGGCCATGTTAGTTACTAACTACAGAGCTTTGCTGCTGCTTCATTTAGCCCCCAGCAAAATTAGCTGGAAGGCAACTGTCTACTGAGAACTGTTCTCTTGGGATGCCCTGCCTGTCCCTGTCAGCTAGACATAGCCTGTTTTCAAAGACACCTGATAACTAGTAAAACTAGTAAGAAAAAGTTAGGAGCAGCCTAAAGTCAAAGTCTGATCTTGCTTGCATCCCACTCTGATTCAAGTGAACTCAAATGATCTAAATTCAGTATGCTAAAGCTGAGTTCAGCAGCACTGCCACCTTTAACAGTTTGTCTGCACACCTTCAGAGAGTTTTTCTTTTTCTTCTTTCCTTTCTCCTCCCTCCAGAATCCGCATCTGCATCCCAAGCAAGGAAGACTCACAGCTTTTCTCTAAAAGGGAATATGACTGGATCCTTCTACAATGCTCAAGAAAATTGGAAATACGATTTAGGAATTGTCTAAAGGATTAAAAGCCAATGTTGGAGGAAAACAAGCAAACTAACACAACAAAACAACCCATGCTTTCTTAAAGCTCATTTCACGATCTCCAAACTCCTGGCATCATCAGAATAAAACGTCTGGTTTGTGGAGAGCTTTTGATGCTTCAGAGACTACAGACTTCCATTCAGGCCTCTGTCATCTCTGCTTTCAGTGAGCAACTGAACATTCAAGATGTGTAGGGTGGAGGAAGAGCACCTTGAAAGCCTAAACTCTTGCCTCTGCAAAAGCCCTTCAGCATCTGAATCTGTGACCCTAAAGGCCTGCCTTGGCTAGACAGTGCTGTTTAGACAAGGAAAGTCTACCCAGGTGCTTTTAATTATTAGGAAATAGTTTCCCAGAAATAGCTTGCCGGCTGTTTGCCAGATCTATTTCTTCCGGCAGGAAAAGCTAAATGTAAACCCCCAGCACTTCATAACAGAGCACAGAAGTCTCCCTCTGACAGGAGCAGGGCTCTGCAAAGACTGCAGCCTTTTCTCTCACCTCTCCCCAAAGCCCCAGTCTCCCTCGTAGGCAGAATTAGCCCACACTCCTCACCCCACGCTGCTGTGGGCAGAACCTGCACGGGGCTTCAGGCTGCAGGACACACAGAGGTCCTAGGGCACCAGAGCTGCATCCTGAGGCAGAGCTACTGTGCTCAGGCTTAGGAGGAGGAAGCAGAGCAAAATCTTGTCAAACCCTTAAACATCCCCTAAAAAGCTGATTGCCTAAAAGTGGTATCAAGGCAAAAATAGGACTCACCTGAAAGTGACTGAGGTGCTAACCTTCAAAGGAGGCCTGGGAGAGGGCTAGCTCTCTTTTTTTTTCTCCTTCTGCCAGTTATGTTTTTGTTTGTTTGTTTGTTTCTCCCACCTGCTTCTTTTCCCCTCAAAACCTGCTATTAAGTTCACTGCCAGATTTGCTCTAACTCCAGAACTACTTTTTCATTACTGGCAGCATGCCTCCTGATGGCAAAGATATGGGAGGTGGTTCTGCAAATACAGTAATTCAGCATCTTTTCCAAGAATGCTATCTCAGGCAGTGCCAGGCTCCAAAGAAAACCCTGTAAGTACTGCACCTTCCCATTCCTTGATCCATATCTGCAAATCTCTTGCAGGACAAAGAACCCCTGATGCCAATGCAATAGGAAATAAATGCCCCCTAGTAACTCCAACTGTTGCACATATGGGGAGGACAGAATGTGCGTTTCCTGGGTTTTGCTGGCCTGTGCACAGCTTTCTGGCAGGAAGAAAAGGAGACAGAACATGTTTCAGTGAATAATGAGAAGATCACTCATTGCACTGTCAGCCAGGCAGCTCATGGCTCCAATTCCCTCTTTGTAACCTTGTTCCCCACTGTCATAGCATCTGGACTCGGTCTTTCAGCAGTGAAAATTGTTTTTTTTTTTTTTTTTCTGGAACTTGTGCCCAAATTACATGACAGCAAATACATTCTTATTAGTACTCCAGTTTCTGGTTTGGCAAACTTGGGAACACATCCAGAGAACAAGTTTAGAGAATGCAGATGGAATAAGGAAATGGCAGTGTTTGATTACTTGGATATTACTAGCTTCTTCTTAATTCTAGTGAAACAAGGAGCAAGATTTCCAGGTTGGTAGGTGCTACACAAGTATGACAAGGTAGGATAGTGTTTGCCTTAAAGAGATGACAGATAAAACAGGAGACTGAGAGAAGGGAAGTGCTCTATAGATTGCATAGAAAGTGATTAAGTAGCTTGCCTGGACTGCAGAGGGAGGCTGTGTGAGAGCCAGAACCGGAGCTTATGTCTGCTGACTCATGAGACATAAGTTTGCTCATCTTGATTTTTTCCCCATTGCATAAATGCCAAGATCTACTGTCATATAATGCACCTAAGTTGCTGAAATGTAACTGAGCTTGGTAAACAGAGAGTGATCTCAATAGATCAAAGTTATGAAGACCTTTCTCTTACAGATCGTGGAGAAGAAATGACTGATTTGCAAGAAATGCAAAAGGCGAAGTCACCATGGACCACTGCTGGGCAGTGTCACCGCTGCGCTTGGTGCCAGCAGGGAGATGACTCTCTGATGCTGGCACTGTGGTGCTGCTGCCAGCCTCTGATTTCTCATGTAATGACTGTACTCGTCCTCCCCAGTTCCCCAAGTTCCTGTAGCCAAACTCAGAGGTCTGCGGGGAGCTGTCTGATGATACTGCTCACCTGCTACAGGCAGATGTCAAGGAGGGCTTGCAGCTAAATGGTGAGGAGTTTTGCAGTTTACAGAAGGAAGAGGAGGGACGAGAGCAGTGCAAGGGAATGGCATTGCACAGTACTGCAAATTGACTTGGGGACTTGGCTTTCTTTCCTATGTGAAAAGCCGCAGGCTTTCTGCAGCTTTCTGTGTGTGGGCAGTCCACTGAGGGCAGCATGACCACCCTGGGCTCGGAGTCTAACCAAATGCTCCTCAACAGTGCTGTCTTGAAATACTTGTCCAAAAAGCAAGAACAGCCTCCCTGGCTTTGCCCACACCAGCTTTGTTCAAAAAATTCCCCACCGG
This sequence comes from Nothoprocta pentlandii, assembly GCA_013398315.1. Lineage (NCBI taxonomy): Eukaryota > Metazoa > Chordata > Aves > Tinamiformes > Tinamidae > Nothoprocta > Nothoprocta pentlandii. The sequence continues at coordinate 566,230 of VZSG01000489.1, read as the reverse complement.
TTCGGATTAGCTCTGATGGGGAGGCAGCAGCAACGTGTAATCTTCGGCAAAATAGATTTTGGACTTGAATGACAGAAGTCTGAGTTCACAAAACAGGATTTTTAGAGGGCCTAAATATGAGAGGAGTTCAGGCAGTGCTGATTTCACACATTCTTTTCAGAAAGAAAAGCCATCCCTCAGATTATACACATAAATCTCTAGAAGAATGACTTGACTTTCAAATTAGCCCCTGTTTGGAATGACTACAACAGGATTTGCACATGTCCAGAATCTATCCAACATCAAGACGTTCCTCTTTAGAAGGAACGTCTAAACATTTATGAATGTAGCTTTAGACATTCAGGTTTCCAAAATGTTGACTATCCTCCAATACATCACTTAATTGACTCATTTTTCTTATTATCTTGAAGTTGCATGTGCAGTGCTCTCTAAACACAGCGATTGGTTGGATATGAGAATGGAAAGTGTATTAAAACAAACCTGTAAAAAAAAATGTTGAAAATTTGGGTCTGTTTGGCTGGTTCCTGTGATTTGTCCTTTCATAAAATGGCCTTTTTTGCCTTGGGAAAAATTTGAATGCTCTTAGTTTTTGAATGTTGTCCAATGAAAATTTCTGAAGTTCTTTTTTTCCATTTGAGAACAGAAACATGTCCGCTCCATGCTCCCCTGCCCACAGCTGTTAAAAGATATGTAAAAACACACACAAAAAAGCCCAACCCAAAACATTAATTATTAAACTTCCCCTTTCCTCTTATTTTAAAAGAACAGTTGAGAAGCATGCACAGGCCATTTCTCATCATGAAAATTGTTCTCATCTAAGTTGCTAATACACCCATAGAACTGATAAGCTAAGAATATTTCCTCGATCTTTTTTTTTTAATCTCCACTTCATGTATATTTCCAGGCCAAGCAAAAGTTCATTCTCTGCCCTGATATTCACTCTGATAATCACACTAAAGACACACTGCTAGTAGAAAAGAGAGAGAAAAGTTTTTTAAGCGGCATTTTTATTTCCAGTATTTTCCTACTTATTGCTTTTGCTGGTTACAGAAAGCTGTTCGAGACTCCAGTCACTTAGTGCTCTGAAAGAACTTTTATTAGTAACGAGCAAGGCTAACAGGACAAGGCAGCATATAAACAAGAGGTTTTTTCTTTTAACATCAGGATCCCTAAACAAAGGGACCTATTGATCTTCTAAACTATAATACAGGGCACTCAGCTTTCTGTATTTTGTCTACAAAAGCTGCTTCAGCTTCCCGTCAGGAAAATGATGCCAAGCTCCCTTTATACAGCTCTCTGAAGAAGGTTAATGCTTGTATGAAAATAGGAAGTTCCGTAGCTATTCTTAATACTCTTATTTATATTCTTAATATTATGTTAAGAATATTCTGTATTGTATTCTTCTATAAGTTTTTTATCTAAGTAGCGTTATGCAGAGCCTTCCTGCACAAGCCTGGAAGAGAATCTGAGCACCTGAGCAGACAACCACGTCACTTGTCACAAGAGCCCATGGAAACCTCAGTGCGTGGCAGACATCTCTGCTGCTCTCCAGTCCCTTCAGCATCGTTAATGCTGACCTTGCCTGTGTAACCTGGCCACCAGCTGCCACCCTGTGTTTGTGCATCCAGCCTGCTACCCCTGTTAGCCCCAGGACCTTGAGAAGTTGGCAGGATTGGCCATGGGGGGACCTGAGCAGGTGAACAGTGACAGCTCTGCTGTCATAGCAGGTGCTCGTGTTAGGCAGCAAGTGAGAACCCGCCAGATCATATCAAATGTCCAATATTCTGCATGTGACAGTGGCCAACAGCACAGGGAATAAGAGAAGACGACAAACAGACAGCAGGCTGAGTAGTAATGCTTCACCAAAGCACTTTTCCAGCATCCAGCAATCCACAACTCAAGACTCTGGGTGTAAAGATCTAGGAATCTGTAGTGTGTCCACATGTTTAGACCCCAACTTTGATGGTCTTGTAGAATTATTTCTTCAAGAAACACAACATAAATGTTTCTTTTTTCAAAAATGTTTGTCCAAACTTGTAAACACCAAACTCATTTGATGAAAGCCTGGAGAACTAAATGGAAAAGTAAATTAAGAATCAAGAGAGAGGGAGCTGCCCTGGTCTCACATTCTCTTGTTTCAATTGCACCTGTTTGATCCCCTTCAGGCTTCAGTTAAATGGATTATTAGTGATACAGTAAAACTGCAAACTGAGGTTATGCCAGTAATCCACTGAATCATCCTGCGTCAACCAACCCACTTTCAGAGGAACAAGAGGAAGGGCTCAGAAAGATGTTCCTCATGTTCATTAGAGTAGCGGTGCTTTTTTGGGCGGGTGACTGGCAGCCCCACACGTTGCAGCTGATAAGGTAACCGCAAACTTTCATTCTCATCTGAAAAAGAACATTTTATCTTTGCAGTATTAAGTTCCATGCATTAAATTAAATTCTCTGCCAGCCCAGCATCGGTTTTGGTACCTTGAAGTGCATTGTACATGATTTCCTTTCAGGACAGGATGCCTTTTGGTTGGTGACAAACAAGGCAGCAATAGGAGAAGCACTAGTGAGATGAGCCAGCAGGCTACCCTGTGTGAGCACATTGTGACCAGTAATCTGTGCTGTTCAGAACAGCCATCAAATGCGAGGCAGTTGGGGTGCAATTCGGATGACCAAGTACAGATACTTGCAGTGGGGGCAACTACATATGAGCAACTACACAATGAAGCAATGACAGGTACAAAAAATTCCCTTTCAGCTGTCTTGTGGCTAGCTCTGCTCACCGCTCACTCCCTTCTCAGCTTTTTTTGGATCATCTGGAATTTACAGCATCTTGAAGATTTGCTGGCAAAGGTTCAGAAGTTTGGAGCTGTAGCTATTTCAATCAACTCAGAGACAGGCAGAGCAGCTATTCTTTATGAGAGCACTGAAACTTCCCAGGAAGATGAGTTTGACCTACAAACCTTCATTTCTCAGTATCCCGAACTCTTAGCCTTACATGATCAGAGTAACTGAGTATGCCTGAGGAAGAAAAGCTTCACTTGGTATGAGAAGGAATTAACTGTGCATAAACAGAAACTAGGTTTTGGCAGGCTATTCTCTTTCCTAATCCCTCAGTGTTTCCCCAATTACGATAAAGCCCAATCATTCTACATAAGTTGTTTTTATTAACACTACAAGAGGCCATCTGTCTACAAATAACCAGTCAAATGATAGAAACCTAAATTCAACACAAGAATAATCAAAATCAACTACTGTCAGGTCTAAAATATTTTTGTACAGAATAAATATTTACTTTTCAGGACTGCTTAATTACATTCTGGGATTTTTCCAAGCATTTATCGTTTCAGAGTGGCAGGGAATTGTAGCAATTCTTCCTCCACCCATTTCAAGAATTTTTACTTTCAGTCACCAAAGATGATGTAATACGAGGCCTTTCCAATCTGCGTTACTCTGTTATCACACCCCAAATTACTACTGTGCATGTTGTGAATGCTATAACTTAATAGGAAAATATACTAGAACAGTCTGGTCCTAAAATTCTGCCTTTATCAGATGTATATCACCTGAAAGAACAGATTTTCTCCAGAAAACAATAGCTGTAGCAATGGCCACACACCACTGGAGCATGGATGGGTCCCCCAAGTCAGTTTAAATGGATTTTTTTTTTTATTAATGCAAATGTAAATTCTTGTGTTAGTTGAACAGTTTCTGTTGACAATTTTCATAGATTTTTTTTTAAACAGCCCTATTTGTGTAAAAGATGTGAACTTTCCTTTAAGAGTTTCTGTTTGAAATTGGCAGCCTTTCTTATATGCAATGTTTATGAAGAAAGGGAGAGGGAGAAGAAAAATGGGGAGGGCGCACAAATTTTACCTTTGGCCCAGGACTAGCAAATACACCAATTTATAGCACACTGGGCTGTTATATTCTACTATCCCGAGATTCCATGGAGAAAGAAGAAACTGGAAAGATTATCTGTGAGGTCAACCCATTGCTGAGCAAGAAATGCAATGGAAGGTGCAGGAGTGTGGCAGTGGCGTGGTTTCCTTTCCCGTGAAGCAGCCTAGGAAAGGGCAGGGAGCCCGTAGTGTGTAGCTGTCTTTTACCTGCCCCTCAACTCTCATGCTTCACTATAGCTTAGTGAGGTATCTGAGAGACAGGAATGCCCCAGTTTCCTAGGAATTAGGCACCCTGACAATCACAACTGCCCTGAGGAGAGGGTGCTGCTGCAGTGTGCCCAGGGAAGCTGGAGAGGTGAGTGTCCCTTGCCCTGCCACATGCGGGCTCGAGCCCCCAGGTTGCTGGAAGAGCAGCTGCTTGTGCCTGGACCAGAGGCCAGGAAGCGGCACGACCAGAGTGGTGCAGGCCCAGGGTGATGCCTCTGTCCCCTTGATTTGCCCCAGAACTGAGTTGGCCTCCACAGCGGTAACAATCAATGTTTGGAGTATGGTCTTAAGCATTATCATTACTGCTGAGGGGAACTGAAAAAAAAATCATAGGGGAAAATTACAGCAGCCAAACCTCAGCTATTATGTAATAGCTTAAAAAAAAAGGGGGGGGGAAAGAAGGAGTAGGAAAAAATTAAGTACTGTGCATGGCCTCACAGCCCCTGGGGTATCTACTCAGGCCAGATGTTAGGCAGGAAGGATGCGCTCACGCAGCCTGCTGCACACCCCAAGTGCTAAAGGCTTGTGCTGCTTGCAGCAGGGCAAGCAGGGAGGAGGCAGGGGTGCCAGGGAACTGGTCCTCCATGGGGAAGGCAGTGGGGAAGCAACCCCTGCACCAAGGCATAGTCTCATCTCAGCACCACAAGACAAAGGGCCAGTTCCTGGATGTGGCATCTGGCAAACTGGCAGCTCTCAGGGCCGCTGCCACCCGCATGATGGCATGGGCTGAATGGGCATTTGGTACCATTCAGAGGCATGTGAAGAAAGGGAATTATTCTTTTTAAAAACTAATATTCATAAATATTAGTTATTGTATGTTATTAAATACAGTGCATTTGGAATGCAGCTATTCTAGTATGAAAACTACACTAATAAAATTTCTTCAAGCCCTTTGCCCACAAACTGTGCTCTTGTAAGGCATTTAGCACCCACGAAAGCGTGGGCACAAGCAGTGGAAATCGTTTCATTCTTAAGCAGGCTGGTGGAGTGAGCACAGTCTGGCTTCAGTGTGCAGAGAAGGGCCCAGCACTAAGAAGGCTGTTTGGATGCTCAAGCCACATCATTTCGCTGAGCTGAGAAAAGGATGGACAAGTAGCAGGAGAGTTAATGCCAGGAAATAATAATAACACTAATACTTCACTAATTACTCTTTTCCTCTGCACTCGATCAAAAGTGAGATTAGGACTGCAGCTAACCAAAACCTAACCCCCAACAATTTATGTTAAGAATAAGAGGATACATCTGTTTCCTGACTTAGCCTGATCAGTTCACTCTTGTCATCAGAATGGCTGCACTGAGACACAAAGTTCTGAAGATTAAAGCTGAGGATCACTATTTTTACCCAAAAGAGCTCAAGAATATGCGGAAAAGTATTTCATTATGTCATCTCTGACTGTGACAATGCAGAAGTACTGCCAAATGGGGAAACTCCTAATTGTCAAGAACTCATTTGAGTGAATGTGAGCGAGAGACTGAGGAAATATCTGTCCCAAGAGACTTTTTCACTTCATTTCTAGAAGTCAAAGACAGGTTTGCTGTAGACTTAACTAAGCACAGCATTGACATTTGGCTTTAGCAGGACTTCACCAGCACAGCCACTGTGCTTCTGTTCCTGCAGTGGAAAATCTTTTTCATATTTCAGAGCTGGGAGGCAGATATTTTGAAAATGGAGTCCTTCACTCATTTTTCCTATTAAATGCCTCTCTGGCTTTGAGCTGTTGGCAGGAGGGTTTTTTGTTGTTCTTTTTTTTTTTTTTTTTCTGAAAGATTAAATTTGTTACAGAAACTATTCGAGTGGGAAAACCTAGTCACACTGGCAACTTAAAACCACCTGTTGACCGGTTGCTCATGAGTGATCGGAGTCCCCTTTGTGCTAAGCATTGTATACATGCATAACAAATACCAAAGTGTCTGGCCCAAATAGCTCCAAATAACTAATATTGCAAATTTATTTTAATATTGGAATGTAGAAAATAGCTAAGACTTGTCCAAGACTGCAAGATGTTTATGGCAGAGCTGGGAGATGAGCCCAGGTTCTCTCATCGCTCAATCCAATTTGAAAACACCCATTCTCTTTCTGGAAACTGGATTTGAAACTATCTCAATGTATTCATGAAAAAAAAAAAAAAGGCCATACGACCGACAAATCTGGCATTTTAGTAGTCTGTGGCTAAACACAAGAGCGTGCACAGATGCTGTGAATGGAGGAACTGGTTTTATATAAGCTGAATGTAGGTGGAGGCTCTCCTACAGCCTGCACTGAGCAGAGTGATGATAGCAGAGGTAATCACTTTGCTTCCCAGACTCTTCTCCCTATGAAACATCCTATCCTAGAGGGAATAACCGTTTGATAGAGGAGAATAATCGGTCCAAAGCAGGACTGCCTTCAGATCCTCAGCAGCCTGGGAAGGTGGTGTCTCCTGGCTAGCTGCAGACAAATTACATAACCAACAGCAGTATATTTTGAGTCAGATTTATTCTCGGAAGACAGACCTTCAAATAGCAGGAACAAAGGTTGTGCAATGCAATTGTATCCCCTTGGACCTGATTCATCCCCAGATATTAGCAGTGACATGTAGGGCTAGGCCTGTAGGCAGCAGTGTTGCGCCTTTGGTCACCCTCACCACATTCAAGGGCATGCCATTCCATTCTTGCTTCCCATAATGCAAAAAAAAAAAAAAAAAAAAAAAAAAAAAAAAAAAAAAAAAAAAAAAAAAAAAAAAAAAAAAAAAAAAAAAAAAAAAAAAAAAAAAAGCCCTCTCATGACCATATTAGTGTTGAAATACAAACCTCACCCTGGACTTACTTCTGAAAGGTGACACGTGGTGTGATTCCTCACACTCTTGGAGACAAGCACATTCAGGAGTGCTTCCCGGCCAAAGCCAAAGAGCTTGGCAGGTGCAGGGCCAAGCCCAGCCCCATACTGCTCTGCACTTCTTCACACGGTCATTGCAAGTAACTTCGCTCTTAAGTGGTCACAGCACCACTTCCTAGCCGATCTGGCAAGTTCCTATCGAGGATCAGAGGCTGATCTAGGTTGAATAACATTCTTGGCTATTCCTTTTGACGTAAGTAGAATTGTTCACAGCAATAAAAACTACACTTAATAAAATATATGTGCTCATTCAGACCCAGGATAAGCAATTTCCTCATTACTCTTTCAGGCTGACATCTGATCTCCATCCTCTTGGCCCCTCGTAATCCAGATCCCCAGCCTCACTTTAGCAACCAAAAGAGAAACCAGGTAGGTTCCTGTGATGAGCATGCCGACAACCTAACACTATGGAGATGTTATATTTAACAGTGATTAAAGCAAATGACATTCAAGACAGATCCCTTCGAAGACTTAAAAGAGTTAAAGACAAGGGAAATATAAGTGAGAAAAAAAAAGTCAGAGTGTTTTCCTTGCCCCCGTAAGTTATTTGCCATCCTTTTTTTTTCCCCTTCTCCAATTTAATTCCCACTGCTCACTTCTCATTGTGGCTATCCTTTATTTTGAAACTGCTAGTAGAACATTTTAAAAAAGAAAAATATCTTTGGGACCCTTTTTAGTCATTTTCTCAGGCACTCAGCTAGATGGAAGAAAGCCCCCAGATAACTGGTGCAGCTCAGTCTCCAAGCCACAAAGGTGCAGTAGGCCCAGAGGAGCCACGTGCAGGAGCTGCATTTGTTCATTGCATTTGCCTGCAGACTCCCTCTGCAGCGGGCAAGGAGCAGGGGCCACAGTGTGCACAAGAGCCTGGGTCTGTGCTGGCCCTGCAGATCTACAGGGAGGTCTGTGGCTCCAGTGTCTCCATAGCGGAGCCCAGAGGAGGCCAAGGTCAGTTCTGGAGCTCTGGAGATGGCCACCCAGCTGCTCTGTGCTTGGTCTCTAACAGCACCGTATCACCACCAGTTCCTGGGCCCCAGCAGAGAGCTCTTTTACTCTAGTCTTGGAAGGCATCAGCTTTTAGACCAAAAGGCACTTAATCGTAATAAAATGAAGAACTATGGAAGGTGATGCATAGATGCTTGACAGCATGAGTCACAGTGGTTACTTTTGTCCTTTCAATGAGAGATGTAATTAAGAAAAGTACAGCCTGACTGAGTTTGCCTTGCAGAAGCAGAGCCACAGAGAATGAAGCACATAACAGAGCAATGGAAAATCAGGCCTCCTGCACACGCACACAGCACACGCAGTGAAGCATTCACACTGTGTCACTGAATTATTTCATAGTAGATGTTGAATAACCTGCTATTTGGAAGCCTGCAATATAATATAGGAATCCTAATGCTACATCGATTTGAATTATATAAGTGGTTAACTTATAAATCCTCGTATTCAAATGAATGCAACTAAATTGAGGATTAAGATTGTTTTAGGGTTGCTTCTTTTAAGAGTTAGAGCTGCCAAATTCCAACTTTAAGAGAAAGTGTTACATGTGCAGTTGCTAAAGTTACTGCCTGCAATGAGATTATGGTATTGTTAAATTAAAGGAATTCCTGTTCCATGGTGTTGTTTTTGGCTGATCCAATATTGTGGGTTAACTTTCTGTGATGTATTTTCTTTAGAATAAATTTCCTTCAATTCATCAGCAGAGGTTCAAGTTGCTCTGCTAAGAGTTTGTGACATTTTTTTGGAAGTAGTTATGAACATGCCAATGAAAAGTTACCAGATCATCAGGAACACTCCCTTGGGAATGACGTTTCTATTTTTTCTTTAATCTTTATCTTTTGTTTATCCTCTTTTCCCTTTCAAAACCATTTTGTTCCAGCCCTGCAAAATTGTTGTCTGGAGCTGCCTACTTATGACACAGTCGAGTAGAGCTGCAGAAAAACTCAGGGCAGGCAAGAATAATCTAATAATGTGCTGGAAGGAGGCCTTGAGCAATAGAGATTCCAGAGCAAACCCACAGTTAGTGGTTATGATAGACTTTCTTCCTGGCTCTCTCTCAGACTCTTCAAACAACCTTGGTCATCCTTTACTCTGTGCCAGTTTCCTTATCTCTAAAATGGTAATGATGGTAACACTGCACAGGCCGAGGTGGTTGTGCGGGCAGATGGTCATGGCTGTGGAAATCCCTGAATGCCACTGTGGGTCTCCTGCAGACACGAGACCAGCCAGTCGTGCTCTTGTCCCTCCTACACAACTCAGCAGCTGGGTAGAGAACGCAGATTAGCTCTGCACAGCTCCACACTCAACACCATGCAGAAAATCCAGCCCTGTGCCCCAGCTAACATCCGTCTGTTGAAGGATAATCCCCAGAAAGGAGAAGTATTAATGCAATATAATTGCAACTATCTTAGTCCTAGGACCTGACGTGGTATGAAACATCCTGGACAACGCTTGAAAATAAGGGTATCTACAGTTAATATTCAAACTATGATTTGGTCTCTGTAAATTTAAAAGATTGGTGCAAATATTCATGCATGGGAGCACCTATCATCTGGCTCACTGGCTCTCTCTAAAGAAGAGAAGATGTCACAACAACAACCATGTTGTCCAAGACCATGCCTGTCACACCTGAGTCTCGGCAAAGGATCTACTGAAGCGCACCACTGCTAATTGATTGCAGACTTATTTCAAGTACAGCCACAAAAATGAATACCAACAAATTATCAGTTGTGCAACAGCTGTGGAACCACCAGCAGGTCACTTCTGGACTTGTCCCTAAACAGAAATGGGCAGGTTCCTATACTTTCTGAGAGACAGAAGTATTTAATACAGAGCAAAACTAGAAACAAAAATGCCCTTTAGGAGTGAACTCTCTGGCAGTCACCTGGTTCATGACAACAGAGTATGTCCAGTAAGCATTTAGTCAGCAGGAAGAGGCAGGTGACCATAGGTAGCATAGCTATGTCATCAATTTTAATTATTCTTACGAATAATGCAACAAATTGCTTAGCTAAGCAATGAGAAAGACGTATTTAAATGAAACACATCTATAAGAAAAGGTAGGGGCAAATAGTAAGTTTCAAGCAAAATATTTGTAGGAAAAATAAATAGTCTTTACATTCTATACTAAAAGAGACCATTCTGAAATATCCTAATCAGCTCACAAATGCTCATCCAAGCCCTTTAAAATCTGTTAACAGAGTAGGGGGAATAACAGCAAGAGAAGAATCCTAGGAATTAAAAAAAAACAGCGGAAGCAGTCAATGAATGACCCTTGTCATGCAGCCCTGTTCAAACATACACCTTCCTTAACAAGTGCCGTAAACTGCAGCTTTGAATTGGATACGGAAAGAAATACTCCCCGCTCCCCAGCCCTGAAATGTTAGACTGAGCTCAGCCGTGCGAGCTGCTCTCTTTAATGTGGCAACAACAGGAACACAAAAGCTCCACGCTTCCCCTCTATGTGTTTAACCTTTGACAGAGAGGTTAAACACTTTCCTCAGAAGTGACTCACATCAGGAAGCACCAGAGCTGCGCTCTCCCGATGAAGCCCAGCCGGGCTGCAAAGCACAGTGTCAGCATCTGAAGTGAAGTGCAACAAGGATTCCTTGTGCTCTCCCTTGTACTGCTATAGGGGCAGGAAACAGGTCAGCAACAGGGTCCTTTCCAGCTGGGAGAGAGCTGAAACGGTGGTGAGAACAATAAGGAAGCTTGGGGAGGGCAACGGAAAGGGAGAATTGGCTCTAATTTCAAACATCTCAGAAGCCCCCTAGCAACATAGCATGAAAGTTTACAAAACGTATAATGGAATATCTGTCAAAAGTTGCCATGTTTCTTTGCTTTGCCTTACAGATATTTCAGGACCAGATCCTCATCTGGTGTCAATATGCCCAGTTCCCTTCTCTTAGCTGATGAACATAACTTCAGTTTTGGCTGCACGTGCTGGGTTATTCACTGGGAACCTCATGGCCGAACTGCACTTGAAGCCAGTCAAATCTGCAAAGATTTAGCACCTCTCCAATTGAGGCCTCAGAACCAGGTAGTGTTACTGATTCCTGCTTAAAGTCCTATAGCAAAACTAGCCAGAGATGTACTCTAGCATAAACACGGGTTGTGTTAGGTGGGACTGAGACATTTACTGAGTGCTGAGGAGCCTATAGCTGTAGGAAGCCAGGGAACACAGGCCCTCACCCAGAATGAGCTATATGGAAGTGACCAAAGGGCTTCTAGAAGACCAAGGCTCTCTCCTCTCCTCAGCTCAGTATTTAGGGCAGTGGGAGGCTCTATGCAGCTGAGAAGGTGCTGGCAGAGCCCAGCATAAGAGCCAGGAGGGCGGTTCCTCCACCCAGAGCATCCTGCAGAAATGGAGAAGAGAAGAAAGTGTCTGCGAGCAATCAGCATCCGGAAGAAAGATCTGTCTGCTCCCACAGATAGACTGTGGGGGGATGACAGCTGAGCGACACAGATCCTGAAATGGTCTTGGCAGGCCCTCAAGAGAGGAGCTGTGTGGTTCTGACATAGACAGCAGACATGTTAATGGGATGCATAGAGAATGGGGGTCAAGGCTTGCAGTACGGGCTGCTATACCCCACTTCTTCACGGCAACTCCACAGTCTGGGAGGGATAGGGAAACACAGGATGTGAAGGATCACATCACTGTTCTTGGGAGTAGATCCTCTCTCAGGTGACCTCTGGGCACCAAGCTCACCTTCTGCCCTTCTTAATCACTCTTCCCTGGTCCTAACAGCTCTGATCGGCCCACCTCCTCCACTTCCCAGCTCCCAACCCATCCAAAGACCTTGTTCATTCCAACATTTGCCTCAAGCCCCTTGACGTTACCCCTGCTCCTGGTTGTAACAGCAGGAAGTGAGACACAGGGGAACACTCCTCTCACCTGCAGCACATATTTTGGGGTAGAAGGGTGAGTTGGCACCTCAGCTTGGCCTGGAACACAAAAGCCCTTGAAAAACACAGCACAGTGTAAGGAGCTTAGGAAATGGTTGTGGCCACATTTCCAGTTCCCTTCTGCACAGTAAGGTGGTTGTGAAACTCTCTGTAGCACAGCATGGGATGTTCTCCAGGTGTTGTCCAACAACATCCCCTTCAAGACAATGTGTGAAGAGGATGTGAGGAAGACGACATTCCAGGACTCCCTTGACTCAGAAGTAACAGAGCTACTTGTCACAGCAGCACAAAGTCCTTCAGCCAAGCTGGAAGGTGATTCCAAACCATGGAACAAAGTAAGGGAATGAAATCAGGCACATCGGGGCCAACTGTGCAGCACATTCAGAGAGAAGCAGTACTCTCTACACCTGGGCTACAGCATTTCATCAGCAGTTGTGTCCATCCTGCATCTCTCAGAAGGAACCTAGTCAGCCCAATATTTTTCATCAAATGCTCATCATGTGCCACAGAAATTGTCATAGAAACACTGCATCTTCTGCAGCTTGGTATACAATGCTATGAAGCACCAGGTGGCGATGTAATTACAAGATTAACGATACCACAAAACTATGTTGTAGCAGAAGTGTTAAAATGATTATAATCTAACCATTTTTGTGTATTGTTAGTGATCCAAAATGAAGATTTTACCACTTTTTAGTCACTTCTTAATACTCACTGACTTTCAGATCCCATTTAATAGCATAGATCTGACCCTCAAAAGACTAAAAGGGAAGTCACCTCAGAGCAAGCTGACAGCTTTCAACAGTAATTTCCGAGACAGATTTTGGGTGGGTTTGCATGTGTTTCTGTGTGTGTGTGTGTGTGTGTGTGTGTGTCTGTGTCTGTGTCTGTGTGTGCCTCTTTCAGAAAACAGGAATAACTTGTGAATGGACAAAATGAGTTCCTGCCCTGCTCATGGAAATGACAGTCTCTGCATCACTTCACAATGATTCTCCACTGGAGGAGAAGGGGGAAAAAAGGAGTGGGTAGAACAGACATGTAAGAGCTGACTCAGTGAACAAATGTTCACTTAGTGGAACAAACTAAGAAAGTAATGAGACAGTAACAAAAATCCCAGCCTGCTGACTGGAATAGCTGGCACCTAGTGCTCCAATCTGTAGCGCTATCAGGCTCTCCAGTTCAGGATCAGTTGCAAACAGACCTGGAGGCCGCTTTTCATCTCCACAGGAGCAGCACACTAAAGTCAGCAGAACTAGTCCAGCATATATTCCCTTATCTGGATGCCAGATGGGAAAGTAAAGTGTTTTTAAGAGTGAGAGTGACTAACCATAGGAACAGGCTAGCAGGGAAAGCAGCAGATTCTCAGCATCTTCAGATCCCAAACTGGATGCCTACTTTCTGTGGCTGTGTGTTACTGAGACACACAAGGCTCATTGTAATGAGAGCAGCCTGCGACTAGATAATGCACCCTTCAATCTGGCTTTGAGTTATACCCATCTATAAAAATCAAAGAAAATGAAAACAGAATTGGGCGCTCCATAATTTTTCTCCAAGTGGACACACAAACCAAGCCTCTGGTGTAAATATGTGCAAGTAGGATTTGGAGTTCATTCATCATCACCGAATTGAAGCTATAAATGATCACACTGCTTGATATTCACATTAGCCTATCTATGCTGGTTAGAGCATAAGTAAGTTAATTTCCCTTTTTGATGAATACCTTTACTTTGCCCTGTCATTTTTGACAACGAAGATCAAACCTGATTTACAGGCAAAATGTATAACCCCAATATTTTAGTTTTATTGCCGCTGCTTGATCCCACAGTTCTACTAAACTTGCAAGACCTGGGCACAAAATCTACATGTAGAACCTTCCTCTCTACAGTCAGGTTTGATCTTGGAATTTTAAAATAAAAAATAATCACAAAAACGATGCATTTGCATACAACATCTTCCCGATTGCAAAGCCTGTGACTAGTGTAAAATGATTTCTCATCAGACATAAATTTGTCTCCAATGAAGTTTGTAAATATTTGTCTATGTTGCCCTTGGATGCATATATTTACCTCTAATGAACTATTATTTCTGGTACAAGAGCAGACAGCAGCTAAGATGGGTCTCTTCTACTCTAAGTGGTGACTGGCAAAGCTGGTTTAGAAAATCCCCTCTGTTGAGTTCTGCAACATGTTCCAGATGAACCAGTTTTTGACAAAAAGGCTAGATTGTGTCTACAGTTTCACAACATGTCAGCATAACAAACATGCCATCAGCCATAAAGTTCTATACTGGTCCAGGCACTCTTGGTGGACAGATGTGTAGAACTATGATGAAGTATCTCTAAAAGGGGACATTTTATTCTTGATATTTCATCATTATTCATTTGGTGTTCATTGCAATGCATGTCTTCTTGACTAATGATATGAATAGTCATGCGGATCTCCCTTTATTTGAATTAAAATTATGTTATAATTCAAGATTGGTGTAACTAATTGAGAAAATGCTTCCTTTTTTAATCACACACTCTACGCATTACCAAACTATATAAGTCTTTTTGTCTGCTCATCAGTAAGCTGCATAAGTGCAGCAGAAATCTTTTTCTTGAAATAAAACAGCTGAAAAGCTTTTCTTTTTTTGACATTTAAATATGTAGATGGCTATGAAGTGTTTGTGAATTTCCTGCACATATATGCAAGCACCTCCATCTCTGAACATTACTGCACTTAAAAAATAAACTCTTTTCTGTTCAGAAAGCAGACTCAGTGGTCAAGTATAGTCCCAAGACCCCTAATCAGATGCACGTAAGAAAATACAGCAATCTAGCTCCTTGTGGCCATTCATCAAGAAGACCCATTTCTGAATCACTACAACATTTCACCCTCTAGGAAGAGCTACCAAAACTATCTGAGGTCTCTGCTGCCTTCCACCTTCACAAATCAGTATGAAAAGCAATTTCCTTGCCGTTTCCAGACAGAAAAGCTGGAATACCAAGAGGACTCACAGCAGTGAGCAGGCCAAAAGGTTTCCTGCCAGCCAGGAACTAATCCCCACTGAAGTTCAAGTAAATCTGACTTCTTCAAAAAAAAGCTCAGTTTTAGGTCCCGAGATACCAGTGATTGTCCCAATTTGGAGATTAGAGAAAAATCTAACTAAGTGTCTTTTGGGGATTAAGTAATGTGGCACAGTCAATATGTTGCATGAACTCTTCTTTTGTCTCTTATTTTACACAGCACTGCAGAAAAGAGACTTTTTTTTACTATTCTTATCTCTATTAACCCTGACTGGGCATTTGCAATCTCTCAGGTGATTGCTCTTTTCCTAAACAACATGCTCTGTTTTACATTTCGCAATAAACACAAAATTAAGCATTTCCTCAGCATGCTCGTCATTTATGTTTTCATTTCCTTTCAATTGAACAGGATTTAAAAATATTGCTTCAAAGCCATTTGTGACAGACTATTGAGCTGCCCCAGTGTTAGATGTAAAGGTAGCTGGAACAGGCAGATGCTTGCTTTTACAGACTGCACAGCAGAAACAGCAGCCAGCTATTTCAATAGCACTAAGCTTAAGCTGCATTTTCCTGGAAAAAAATACATTACCAAGCAGTAACAAACACAGCTGTCTGGTTTTGTTTTGGGTCAGGTGGTAGGAGAGCTGAAATTAACTCCATCTCCAAGATTCAAATCCTGAATGAATAAATAAGAAAATCTGCCACTCAGAATTATAGCATGTGTTCATTTCTCACTGACTCTCAGGGCCAGATTCTATTTCCTATTGCATCAACATAAGTTCATACTGATAGCACCTGTATATCAAATTAGGGTACGGCCTGCCACTCAAACCTTAGAGGCCTAAATTACTTATTAACAGCAAGATACCTGCAGCCTCACTAGCAGTTGAGCTCATATATTTTTAGTATTTTGAGGACTGTTTATCAACAAAAGTTTTGAATATATTTTAAGCTATTTCTTTAAAAAACAGAAATACTGAAGAAATGCATAATTTTTAGTAATTTTCTTCATCAGTCTGAGAAGCTTTCTCAAAATGCAGAGGAAAAACAGTGCCCTGCTCTGCACCCCCATGCACTATGCTGCAGGCCAGCAGACAGTGAGATCTCACAGACAAACCCCTGTCCTGAGGATCCCAGCAGCCAAGCCCGACTGCCCACCCCAGCAAGATCTAACCTGTTTGTCATCTCTTCATGCTGGTCCCTGAGTCTTACTTAAATGGCAAGCTGAGAAAGTACTGTTGCTCAGGGCAGTACAAGAAATCCTTGGGCAGGGAACGAATGGAGAACGTGTTGGAATGGTCTCCTGGGCCTGATGAGTGTTCAATTTCTGAGCATAGGCTGTCTGGCCGGGGCCAGAAGCTGTGGCCAAGTTCTGGCTCTGCAGATATGTGTTACAAGATAACTAAACGAGTTGCTCTGAAAAGCTTGCTACATGGAGGTGCCCCTCTGCAGTGAGCAAGTAGTTCAGCCAAATACCATAGCACTAACCTGATCTCAATCTATCTCCTCCTTCCCATGGAGGTAACAGCACAAGCAAAGCTTTCCTCACTGATGCAACAGAGGTCAGTTTTGCTCTCAGCAGTGAGCAGGGGCAGCAGTATCCTGCTTCCAAGTGAAAGAAGCACTTTGGGATTCCAAATCCCTGGGGTTCTGCTGTAGCACATCCAAACAGAACTGTTAATTAGCCAGGCAGCTGCGCTTATGCTCCAAAAACGTCACCCCATCAAGCAATCTGGAAATGCAACTCCTTCTCCTTTTCCCTCCCACTTCACCCTAACTTCACACACGTAGCTTCCTATTTACCATGTCAAGTTAACATCTAAACCACCCTGCGTAAGGCAAGGATTTGAGGGGGGTTATTTTCTCCCCCGACTCCTGTTTTTTTCTATTTTTTTTTCCTTTTGTAATTGCCCCTGAAACTTTGCAGACAAGTTCCCAGCTCCAGCAGAGAAAAGTACATGCCTGCTGTGGGTGTTATGTGAACGGAAATAATGTGGTTTGGATTTTTACACAAGAATTCCAGGAGAAGGCGAAATGTTGCAAAAAAGCCTCCATAAATCATTTTAAACAAAGCTCAGGAAATGCCCTAACAATTCAGTTGGCAAAACCTAAGACGATGTTCGCAGTGTTCTCTGACTCCTGGTAAGCAAGTGAGTTTTCTTAAGACGTAATTGAAAAAAAATACTGCAATTACTATTTAGATTTTCTATTTCGCACCTCGTGCCCAGGCACAGCCCATTGCTGGCAACTCTTAACTTGCACTATGCAATATTTCACCGTCCAAACAGCAGCTCCTCCGAGGTCGTGGAATAAACGCCTGGTGGAGATGGGTACCAACCAGAGCAGAGGGGAAGGCTGAGTGAAGGGCTGGCGACATCTGCAGAGCTGCTGCGCTACTGCAGCCTCCCCTCACCACCTCTTCCCTCAGGGATGCAGCTCGTGCGGGAATGACAATCCTTCACCCAACATGGGACACCTACTTGGAGGGGATATACAGTTACAAAAATGTATCTCCTGCCTCCCTAGTTTTATATAAAGAAAGTCTCTGTCTACAGTTGAATCTGTTTGCTTACTTGTCTCTCCAGCAAGTTTTACATCTTTCAATAAAAACATACCTGTCTTGACAAACAGATAAATCTTACCTTTTCAGTACATAAAAATCAACATTAGAAAACCTCACATTAATTCCAAGGTGTTGGAAATCATTTCTTTGCCTATTTACTAGTGTTTTTACTTTTGTTGTTATAGCTTGCCGACTTTGGGAGGGCTGGGCTCCACACATGCCTGCCCTGCTGCCTATGAGAGCTGCTCTGGGTGGTGGGAAGCACCTTCTTAGGTGCTTCTTAGAGAAAAGGGGTCTCATCCTATGCCTGAGGCACACTCAGTGATTATTTAAAAGCACAGCTTTACAGAAAGACAAAGCCAGCAAGAGCTCACAGCACCAACCTTGGCTTACACTCTACAATGCAAGTGAGAAATAACAGTACAGAAGAAGAACACTCAGGCCTCCGGGGGAAAAAAAAATAACAAAATGAAACAAAACTTGGGAAACAGCCTTGTTCTCAAAAGTCTAGAAATTCCCAAGCTCTAATTTGAGGCTGAATGTTAACTTGTTGGGGAGCTCTGTGCAGAAATGGGGTGAAAATGCACAGATTAAACTGTATGACCAGCAGAGAGCAAGTCCCTGGATGATCCATGATGTGGCTTAGCTCTGCATATAAAAAAAATTAATAAAAAAAATTCTTGACGACCAAAATGATTTTAGAAAATCCATACCCCTCAAAGCTCCAGTAAATTGTGCATTACTGGTCTCCAGTTAACACAGCTCTGTTTATTAACCCACCTCTGTCTCCTGTCAATTGCTCCCAAAGGTGACAGGGACAAAATGTAGGAAGTTCCCTGTCTCTGTCCTGACTTAGGACAACAACTTTCAAATGCAAGATGCAACCACTACTTTAGCATTACTTTAAAATAAAAACAGTGACAGATGTCCTTCCCTCTTGTTCTGAGGTTTTTCTAATCACTCAAAGCTATTCACTAGAGGTTGCTCTTTTCTCTGAGGAGGTTACAGCTGCCTGGAGAGAGGACTCCTGAAGTATCCTAAGTGGCTTTCAGAGGAAGCTGTGACATTTAGATCCATGGAGAACAAGCCAGGAGCCTTAGATCTGCCCGAGCTGCCGAGTGCACCCACAGCTCAGAGAGCCTCAGGAGGCAGGACTACAGCACTCCTCAGACAGGAGGCATGAATTAAGAATCCATTTTCAAATATATCCCAGTGAAATCCCGGCCGCTCTGCTTCTAGGCCTTTTGCCTCCTGCTGAAGGAAAGCTAAGCCCTGCACTGCAAAAAAATACGCTGCTATTTTCTTCATGAAAGAAGTCTGGTTCATACTCTTCTCAGCCTCCTAGGAGGCCCAGATTAGCTGCTCTGGGCTCTGTGCATTCTAAGAAAATCTTACAAAGCGTCTCTGCACGTGGCATGTGGCATGACAGGAATTACTGGGACTGAATAAAGTCTCATCAAATTTACTCTAACTGGCTGCTCCTCAAAAATCTCCCAGCTGATTTCCAGCTCTATCTTGGGAAGATAGGGACAGTCATCTGTACCATGACCGCGACAAAACTACAGATTTGAGAGACCTCATGTTGACCATTCCTTCTTTATGAAGGCATGACCATTTTACCTCAGCCATAGACTCTGGACTCACAGTTGCACTGCCGTTTCACATGTTGTGCCTTTGCATACAGAACATGTGGCAGAACAAATGTATCCACCCTGACATCACTAGTGTTCATGTGAATATGGGGGCACAAAGACATGGCTCCAGCTTTCAGATGCCCTCAGCATTGTCCTTTGCTCCTTATTACCAATAAACTTCAGGTTGTTGAGCCAAACAGTAATATTTTGTTCCACAGCAGCTCATTGTTCATTTGCAAGAGCTTCCACTGCTGCAGTGCATTAAGTGAACTGCAGCACAGCTGCTTTGAGCTCATTTTCCTCCTTTCTATTTGAGCTGTCCTAGGAAGGCTGAATGGACACAAGGTAAGACAACTAGGAAATTCTGCGACATGACATCCCAAATGATGACTTCCACAAACAACTTGGGTAACACAGAGACAACTCGATTTTTTTTTTTCTCTCCAGGAAATAAAACACAATCTATTCACTTTGGGACTATACAAATATCTGATGTCTTCATTCCCTAACTGCCATTTATTGGATAGTTTTTATCCTGCATAAAGACAGACATTTTCAGGTTTAGACCAATTCCTGACAAAAACTAGTTTTTAAATACTAGATTTGATGGGGGACAAAACGCTTATTTCCACTTGCTCTTTTATTGCATTCAAGACAATAAGAAAGTTCTAAGCATAAATGTCAACTTCCAGATTATTTCTGCTTACAGATGGAAAGACGAAGGAATAAAGAGGCTGACCTCTGTTTGACCATGACATAAAACAGTACATCACTCAAACTGCTCTTAGGAGGCCAGAGTTCTGACTCTTTGCCCACTGCTGGACATCTAATGATTTGATGATGATTCTCTTCATGATAGAAACCACAAAATAGGAGAAAGTGGGTGTCAGAACACCTATAACTGTCGACAACTAAGTTAATCATAGTCTGTGTAATCAGAATATTAAAAAAATACTTTCTCCAACCCACACAGGAAAACTGTACCACTCCATACTCCTACAACGCATTGTAGTGTATTTCTTCTTGGTAACACCATATCGACAGTTTGCATAACACTCATACTAACACATCCTTAAGTTAGAAGTAGGAAGTGAGTAATAATGCAGGCTTGAGCATCTCTTGTGTTATTTCTGCGTGTGCGTGCTCTATAGTAGTGATACGTGTCACTACTCCAAATCAACAGGAGAGGCAGTGCATTACTTCACTCCTGAGTTGCATTAAATTGAAAATGAAGGTTGCCCTTTCCTTCCTTTCCTGCTCCCAGGGATATTACATCAGTAAACACAAACAGGACTTGCATGTTGCAAAAGAGTTAATGCCCACAAAATTGACATTTAAATCAATGGATTAAAATGATCCATGTTTAACAAGCAAAGAGATCTCAGATTTTACTTTGAAAGAGAGAGATATTTCTGCTTCAGTAGTACCTTAGTAACGTCTCCCGCTGCCACACTGCAGTGAGAAGGGTGCTTTTAGTTGATATTTAAGAAAATAAAGTTTTATCTTTAACTCTTTTGTTTCCCAGTTATTGAACTGTCCCAATAGCTATTCAAATTCAACCAGTTACAAAAAGAACAAAGAAATATAGAATCAAATTCTAAGCCTTTTAAGACTTAGTTCACTCTAGGTATACATGGACAGAACTTGCATCAGCTTCAAAGAGAACTGCTCTGTCTTATACTATGGATGAGTTTGACCCATAGAGCACATTAGGCTTATATACTTAGTCACATATATGCAGGTATAAGCTCAGAATAGCACCTCTGAATTTAAGACCTGGGAGCCAAAGATTAAGGAAGATAAGGCAAGTTTTCTCCATGGCTATCTCTCTTTAATAAATTATAAAAGTTTAAAGTAAAGTAAGCTTTAAGGAGTTTGAGAAACTCCAGTTCTTAATAGTTTTGACCTACTATCACTTAGTAATAGACTTTCTTGTTCTATCCCTCAGCTAGGATTGCTGATGCATTTGAATCTTCAATGCTAATAGCACAAAAGTGTTGTAGCCTCATCAACAATGCAGAATCTTGACCATCCAGATCAGGAGTAAAACAGAGTCTGCGAGGACTTGCCCTTCTTTTACTATTAAAGAATTTGCTCTGACTGGAAGCTGTCCTCATCCGAGACTTCAGGACAAAAACTTTGGCAAACTCTCTGATGCTTCGAGTTAGTCTCACCACAACCTACATCTTCATTTGGAACCTGCTGACACCCACAGGTAGCCACTGTCCCAATAGGTGGGGAAACTCTGGGACTTCATTGAGAAGACAGAGACATGGCACAGCCCAAAAAATGGGGCCATTTCCAGTCCTTTCATTGCTTTGTTGCTAGAGACAAGAGGTAAAATAGCTCTCTTGGATGGTCCAGAGCATTACCTGAGCACTGGAGACAGGAATGAGGTCTAGAGAGATTGTGAAGGGATTAGAGAAAGAGCACCTGTGATGGCTCAGGCAGAGCAGAATGGGTCAAGCTAGGCCATACAGAACAAGACAAGGAGTGAAATGACGTGACCTTGTCCTTTTGGCACTGTTTTGAATTACATATATTTAGACTCTGGATACAAAATCACACCACTTACTGTTGACTGCCTTATAGACCTTTGCTATGGTCCCTCACTCGGCTGGAGGGCTAACATTTGCGGGAAATGCTGCTGTTTGTTACAGTCACACAATCCTACTCAAGTTAGCAGGATAGACAGCATTTCATCAAAAAAGTTGGTCTGATTGACTCTATTGTGACCCAAATCACCTGTGTTATCATCTTTTCCTGTCCTATTGCCTTGTTCTTGGTGTCATACTTTGATGCAGCCAACCAGTCTTAAAAATTGAGTGGCAAAAAATAGTAAACATTTAAAATCATTAACTGTGGGTCTTTTGTTCCTTTTGTGGGTTTTGGCCCCCTAAGAATCTGTTAGGGCTACAGCTTCTCCTTCTGACAAATCCAATCAGAGCAAGACTGTTGCCATGAGTAATAACTAAGAGTCACTAAACTGGACTGAATGTTCTCTTTTCTTCTACAGTATCAAAACATCAGGCGAGCATTAAGAAGCTGGTTAAAAACAAAATGCTTTCTCAACAGCCCTCTTTCAATTAAGCAAACTATTTCCCTGACAGAGTTGGATACTGCAATACATCCTAATGACCCTTTTTAACACTTTTTAAGTTTGCTTATTGCTTTGTTTTGATTATATTATTTTGCATAGAAAAATAGGTGCAGAGTTTGTGTAACAACAAAAATAAGCTGAGAAGTAAAGTTACGTGTAGGCATTAAGACTCCTGATTACATTAACAAAGGATTCCTGCATATATACTGCATATAGCATATTGGGAAAAATAATTGTTTAGTTGGATGGAACAATTAGTTCCTTCTACTGCTAAACGAGTGTCAATGTAATAGAAAAGCAAAAGAAATCTAGATTAGAAAACCTTTGCCTGGTATTTCTATATATATAGAAATTTAGTTTTTCTTTGTTGTCATTCTTCTATTATTAATATTTTCAAACAGACAAAACTTAATTCATAAGCTCCCATAAATCAGAATAACTTTTGAGCATTGCCTTATAAACTAGGTGGAAAGAAAGGGCACGGCTGCTGCTTGCAGTTCCATAATGCTAAGTGACAACAAGGCTGGGAATGAATACCAACTAAAAGAATTCAAAGGAAAAGCTTGAAAACAGACTCAGGTGCCAGACAAAGCAGTCTTGCAGAGCATATGCCAACTTCCTCTATGTACAGCATGCAGGTCCTTGATGTCTTCTCAAGTTATTTTCAGCAAATAAAAATGTATACGTTGTCTCATGTCACCCTGCCATGATATATAGGTTAAATTATTAGTTGTTTATGTTGTCTCAAAACTAATTAAGTCAGAGCTAAATCTCATCCTCTTCCAATACACAGGAGACATTTTGAAGATGTCATACACTATTAAAATGAAAAGAATTACGTCCTATAGTGATGATCTATTAGAAATATGATACAGAAATTAACTCTTCCCAATGTATTGACCATAATTCCCTAATCAGTTTGACTCTCCTGGTTTAGCATTTTGTCTTGCCATACAACGATCCCTTGAGGCTACAGCTATTCATATACATCTCTCTGCACAGCCACAATTGCTGCTATGTACTGGCAATGAATTAACCAAAGTAGCAAAGGCCATTTATTTATCTCAGCTTAGTAACCATCGCTGAAGTGATTGTTTTTTTCCTGAATGAGCCACCTGAAATTCCTTATTTTTCAAATATTTCTGACCTTAATAGGAATATTTGAAGTCAGAAAACACTTTCTACAAAACATTATTCTACAGGACTTAAACCAAACATGTATGTTGACTCCTATTATGGCAGCTTGCATTTCTGTTCCCAAGAATGATTTCTGATGTGATTTTTCTTCAGTTTAAAGCAGAAAGCCTCCTGAATCAGTGTGATAAACAGGTAAATATCTTTACACATACCCAGAAATACAGGCCTCATATCTGAAGTGTCTATTGATTCTGCCTAGCAGCAATACTTGCTGTGAAATCCTTGTTTACTAATATTTGCAAGACTACAACAGATGTACAAAATCAGCTAGGGTACAGTGAACATTAAGAAAGGGCAGCTGATTGCTTAATCTAGAGAGGAAAAAAATGTTAAAAACCACCTCTAAGTGTTTGCTGGCATGGATTCCTTTTTATAACCAAGAGACAAGATTCTTCACAGTGACAGCCTCTCCATTCAGTACTGTATTTCTGCCCCTCCTTATTCCCCTGAAATGTCAGCAGCAGAAGCTAAACTATGGATTTGTATGTACAGGAAGATCAAGCTGTTGATTGTTGTTGTTTTTGCCAGAACTTTTGCATTTGACTCTTTGTAAAATACGCAACAGCAAGCATATCAAAAGCACACAAAACCAATGTTTTGAAAGCTAAAAGCTGACAGCAGGGCTCCTGCAGAGGTCAGATGAATCCAAGGATGTCTTGGATACTCAGCTACTCTGAGAAGCTTGACGCATATCGAAGAGAAACACTTTAGGAGTCAACTATATATCTCATTAACTTCTTTGGGGTATGGTTTCCACGGTAGCAGAGAAATTTTGTCCTTTGTTTGTTGGCTTATACAATAACCTTTCACATACTGTACTTGCCAATGAATTACATGCCTATTTGCAAAAAAAAAAAAAAAAAAGAGCTTTTTAGCACCTAAAAGTCAGCATGTATGTCTTCATTCTTTTAAAGAGTCTTACCTGCTTCATTCAGTTTAGGCCCTGCTGAGTTGATGCACTGCAAACACAAAGGAAACTACAACTCCGGCCTTAGGAATTTACTACCTAATTTAAAATATGTCTATCAGGTATAACAAATAGCAGGGAAAAGAATAACAAGAATAAGATCAAATAATTACAGAAACTAATGAAAGATATTTGATTTTAGTACTATTAGGACATGAAATTTATTTTAGGTCATCAAATCTTAACTTCTAACGTTTTGTTAATTTCTTTTCTACCTTTTCAAAACCAGCCCTATACCAACTGAGCCTTCCTGAGCTCCACGGCTAAGAATTCCAAAAGTGAATCTTTGATTTCAAACATGTTGAGTTTGGGGATTCTGCCTTAAAACATCTCACAGAATCTGATAATAACTGTGTGCAGAATGACCACCAACTCCTTAAAGCAATCTACAGAGGAATAATTTTTAAAATGCAAACTAACACAAACAGTCTCTTTCACAAAGATAGACATTACCAGTTTTATGTAGAATAAGAGCAGAAAAAAAAATAAGCTGCAAAAACAACAGCCAAACAAAAAGCATCTTCTAGTCATCATCATCAAATCCTTTTCAAAGTTATACATTCTCCCAGTATCAGAGAATATGTCCTCTCCTTTAACAAAGGCATCTTTCAAGCTACAGTCATAGCAGTCTGCAGACACAGGCCCTAGAATGCATACAGCAGTCAATGTACTTTTTATCCTAAAACAAGGAAGAAAAAGCTGCCTTTCTCATTTCCTTCAAGCCATATGTTCTGACACCTTGAAGGCATCCAAGCCAAGACTTCTTTGCATTTTTTGAATCTCTGAAATGAGATTACCTCACAGGCCCAATCACGAACTTTTGGGGGAATTACTTCCAACTTCTGCACAAATTGAGGTTTTTACTTCAAGCAGAAATTAAGCTTCCAGAGTTCTGAATATGACCACTTGTCTTCTGAAGTATGTGTTTATCAAAATGGCTGCTGGGGATTCAAGCTGAGAGAGAGGAAACCCCAGGACACATACCATATGTCGATGAGGACAGCAGCAGAATCAGAAATTACCAATTAAAACAGCTCTTCATGGTTTTGAATGGCTTTTCTCTGAAATACTAACAATCAATTTTTCTTTACAATTACTTAATTTGGAATAAATGCATCACTATCAACTTTGGGAAGTTTTTTTTTTTCCACTGCCTTTTTTAACATTTGAAATATAAGGAATATTATAGTAACCATGGTATCCTGATGACATAATGGTTACCATGAGAACAAAGCTGAAATAGTGTCACCAGAGCCCCTTCTCTATGCGGTATGTTAAGTTTTATACACAACAGAGGTAGCCAGGCTGCCACCACCCAGGCTGACCAAAGCCACCCCACTTCATTAGGTTTAGAAGCTTTAAAAAGCAGAGATGCTCTGCTCCTTTCCACCTTAGTGCAATTAGTTTTGCTTCAGGGCAACAGTGCCACCAGCTTATCAAAATGAATCTATTTAGCAGCCAGGTGCTATAGCTGATTCCTTAAGACAGTGGCATTTGTCATGTCTCTAGGCTATACGTCAGTTATAGCCTTTGGCCATGTGCAAAATGGCTATGCACAGTCTTGGCTTGCCAGACAAACCAGCTTTCAAATCATATTTCAAAGCATTATCATTGAAGTCCAACTAGAAGACCTCTTTGCTAATCTGCACAGTGTCTGTCCTAATCCAGGAATATGTCTCCCAGTTCAGGAATCCCCACGGTCCCGTCCTGCAGTGACTCACTCAGAGTGTGTTCATACCAAGCAGATGCGTCCCACAAGTCTCCCAGAGCACTCAGACGTGCAGAAGCATCACTAGCAGCTCGATGCAAGAAAAAGAGTGCTGAAACAGGCACCAAGAGACAACATCATGACTCAAGATGCACAAGGTTTGTTTTTAATAGAGCTCCTGAATGACAGGAATTCAGAAATTAGTTCTGAATTCCTAATTCTGCACTATTTCTCCTAAGTCACAACCTCTAAACACAACGCTATACCCTTCCCCAGGGCCAGCACACCTTGCACTTTAGAGCAGAGGCACTGTCAAAACACAGTGGGTAGGTACCACTCCAGCTACAGATATGCAAAAAAAGTGTTATTTCCCCAAGAATATCCTTCTTTCTTTTCTCAAAAAACCCTCTGGACATGACTCATTGTATATTTTGTTCATTTTGATATGTGTGTGTATATATATATATATATATATATATTTCCCAAAGGCTATTTTAAGTCGCACTACTCCCTTATGCTCCTACCAAGTTTATTGCACCAAAACAACACTCCAGCTTAAATTTCATATTAAACCAAAACAAATGTGGTGTGGTTCTATTCAAAAAAGTTATCTTGGTTTACACTAGACACACAGACACAGGAAAAGTGGTCACAGGCAAGATATGTAGGGTACTACAAAACAAAGGGACTAGCCAAGCATCACTACTCCAAGGATCAGTACTCATAAGAGGTCACAGAGGGATTTTGAATTGCTGACTGCTACCCTTCGAGCCTGGTGGCTTTACTACTTCTTCTCCACCTTGTGGCTCATCTGTAATAGCGTATCTCCTAAATTGGGCTACAAAGATGCTACAGGAGACTAAGTCAACACACTTGATAAAGTCAAAGCAAAAACACTGCCTGTTTTCTACTTGTTCCCTGAACTAAGCCTTTCATCGTAAGATGATCAGGTTGGTCAGGTATGGTTTGCGTTTGCTAAAACCATGCTGGTTGTTCCCAGCTATGATCTTGCCCTTCATGTGCCTAGAAAAGGCTTCCAGGAGGATTTCCTTCATAACGTTCCCAGGGACTAAGGTGGGAGTGAGCAGCCTGCATTTCCATGAAGCATCCTCCTAGTGCTTTTTGAAGATGGGCAAGACATCTGCCTTTTTCCCATCACAATGGTCCTCCCCTTGTCACCACAACCTTTCAGAGGTAGGAAAAGGGCCTTGTACTAGCACAAGCTTCTCATTTAACAACCTAGAATGCATCCTATGTGGTCCCACGGATGTGTACCTATAGGTTCTTTGTTTATTTTTTTAATAGGAAAGGTAAACTTGTAAAAAACACAGTCCAATGGTGCATTGCCAAAATTCCTCATAGCCATAGTCATGCATGAAACACTTAAGAATTTTGGAACATCCCTTTGTATAAAGAAGCTTCAGCAACTGAAGGTATTAGAGAAGAAGACACCAGCACCCAGTCATTCCAATTCCTTCACTTACCCATTGCCTCACTTCAGGGCAGGATAAAGATGAGGAACTATGACCTGATTTTGAGGCTAAATGCAGGTTGGCCCTAATATTGTTCAAAGAAGCCTTAAGGAAATGCAAATATGCTCACTTTGCATGACTTTACATACCTGATGCAGAACTGGTCTGGAAATGTTTGTCTCATCAGCCTACGCTGGACTCCACTGCCATCTGGTTTGCTTTCTGTTACTTTTATTTCATCACCTCTATATAACAGCTGTTCTGTTTAAGAAAATAAATATGGTGAAAAACACTGGAAATGTAAAAAAAACTCCAAACATTATATATATACACACATACATCAACATAGATAAATACAATACATTCTGCTATTCTGAAAGAAGCAAGTCTTTTGAGAGAAAAGCCCAGAGCCAATGTGTTATTTAGAAGCTACTGCTTTTCCCAAAGACAGCACAAGTCCACTGGGGACTTGGTTGCTATATGCACTGTTGTCAATGGGCCCTTGCTTCCTTTTTCTTCTCTCTCTTTTTTTTTTTTTTTTTTTTTTTTTTTTTTTTTNTTTTTTTTTTTTTTTTTTTTTTTCTTTTTTTTTTTTTTTTTTTTTTTTCTCTTTCCAAAAAGGAACAACCAGGAATGGAAACAAGAAGCTTGTGAGAGCTGCAGCAGATCGGTTCATCATTCTTCTGAGAGGGATTACCTGAGGATATGGAGAAGGTTTTTGTAGCAAAAAGCCCTTCCTTCTCTCTCAGCCATAAAACTTGAAAAGCCCCAAAGACTATTCAAAGATGTCTGTGATTATACAAGGCTCATTCTCACCACTTAAGAGACCTGAGGTGGTTTTGAGCCATGGTAGTTAATACAGGTCAGCTGTTTTGCTGCAGATACGAACCCATGGGACGGAAGCAACTTTATCACTTCCAGCTCCCAACAAATTGTCATAAAATCACAACCTTGGCTGACCATTTACCTCTGAAAGGTTGATTTGCATTCACTAACCTGAGATTAAAAACAAACAAACAAACAAACAACAGCAAACAAACAAAAGCAAACAAACAAACAAACCAATCTCAGCAGCAGAGTCCCTCAGAGCAGGCTCAACCCATCCCCTTCATCCACAGGTGGGAATTTCATTCAAAGAGGCATGTTGTGAGAACTTGACATGCCCTTTACTGCAAGCATGTGGAAGGTCATAACAGAAATACAAAACAAGTCATTTACTTCTCTCTTAAACCTCACCTAGGGTCCAGTAAGATCAAAGCATCCTTAGCAACAATTCCTTTTCATTAACTGCACAGATTCAAGTCCAACTCTAAGATTAGTCCCTCAGCCCTGCTAAATCAAGGCTAGAAGGGCGGCAAATGCCAAAGCCAGAACCCTAGATTGATGCCAGCCTAAACTGTAGCTTGTCTCGCTCTCCTGGCTTAACCCTATATCAAGTCCTAAATATTGGACCCTTCTCTTCTGACAGGATTTGATTAAAGAGTAGCTTGTTGACTAAATCAGCTATGTTCTCAGAAGTAAGCAGTTGGCAGAGAGGATGCAAATTTTGCTATTTGAAACCAGGTGGGGCAGAACCGAGCTGCTGTTCTGCAGCAATAAAATACAAGGAATCATAGGCAAAAATACATGTGGTTTGAACATTATACCTCCTGCTCTCCAGCATGCCCAAGAAGCGAACGTTTTCCTAGAACAAAGAAGAGAAGCCCTGATGCCTCTCTGCTGTTTCACTGATGCTGGCCCCATCTTCCTGCAAGCTGCTGTGCATCCTGCAGTGATGAGTGGCAGATCACTAGCACAGAGGTCAGAGCACTCATGACTTGACAGAGCTAATTCCCTGCTCCCTGGCACACTTTCTGAACCCTGAAAGGAGCTCCCATCAGACTCATTCCAGGTTTTCATGTCACTGAATTTTGGAGGGGGAGGACATACTGAGTGAGTCCAGTAGTAACTGATGAGCCCAGCTTTGCCTCTTACATCAAACTCTGACTCATGCCGCACTGATACCGACTAGCAATTCTCTCTTAATTGGAAAAATCACTAGGATAGTACTCACTGCCAGAATTCTGGGTCATAAAGTCACTCTCTGACTCAGAGGAAGGTTTACAACAGCTGTGGCAGCGATATGTACTGTAGGTGAGTCATGCTGAACTATTAGCATGAACATAAGAACCTTATAAAACAAGAGCACACATAAAGAATTACACTGGCCCATCTACATTTTAATGGTACATTTGTTATTCTACAGCAAAAGACTTAGTGATCTTTATTTTGTATTCAGTTTTCAGGAATGCAAAATTTTAAAAATAAAGTTACTAAGATACTTACCATCATATGAATCTCAGAAAGCTTTTTAATTCAGACAGTAAATTTTTAGCTGGTATAATTTTCTGGCATGTCTTAACTTTGTGGAGGCATACTGATTTAAAACAGCTAAGAATCTGATTTAAAATTCCTGGGAAGAAAATCCATGTTTATTGATTATTTAACAGTGAATGTAGATATGTCTTATGTGCAGCATGAGATGTATCTAACAGCAAACAACAAAATATTCCATACATATTCAGAACCGGAAAATACTCTCTTCAATTTAAAATGTAGGAGAAAGTTTAGATAGATAAAATCTATCAGGTTTTCCAAATAATGTTACTAAGAACCTTTTTAAAAGTTGATTGTAGGAATTAGTGACTTTCAGTGAAAGGATACTGAGGTTACCTCACTGACTTAACTGGCCCATTACCTGAATGTTTATTCCTTCTGCTCTCCAGTAAATTAGGTTAATGTCCCTAAAGTAACAAATCAAACCTGCCAATATTGACACTGCTGTATTAGGAAAATACAGCAGTCCAATGCCGGTCCATAGCCACATTTTGTGAAGCAAGTTACAGTCTTTTTAGGGATGACTGACCAAAAGGAAGGAAAGAATTACACGGCTATCTCACTGTATCAAATAATTACTGTCAGAACCCAAGGAACGTACATCAGCTCCGTGAAGATCCTTTCCTCATGCCTATTACTTCGGGACTAAAGCCCCAGGTGAGGGAGTGGGTGCTGGGTTTTTGGTAATACAAAATGGATTGTCTTCAGCGGGCAAATACCTTTCAAGAGGTGAGGAGCCAGCCATATTTTTGACATTTCAGGTCATGGTCAGCGAACGCTGCAGCAACGCTTTGAGAAGACATCACCTTCCAGCTCCCGCCGGGAGCGCCTTCGCCCAAGCCTGCGCTGACGGGAAGGCACGTTTTCCATCCCAGGCGAAGCCAGCAGCCTCCATTCGGGTCTCGGCCCCGGCCCACGCGCCGGCGCCACGGGCAGCACCCGCAGCGGGGAGCGGCGGCCCGCCCGCGCCGCTCCCCTCACGCGTCCCCTC
>VZSG01000489.1:426827-534259 GCA_013398315.1 Nothoprocta pentlandii | reverse complement strand
GCGGCGCTCGGCGCGGCCGGGCGCGCGGAGGCTCCGCTCCAAGCGCCGCTCCCGTGCGGCAGCCCCGGCCGCCTCTGCCTCGCTGGCGTGGAGCGTGGATCCGGCTGGTACCCGGCGCGCTGGGATTCAAGTGCTGCAGGGATCCGGAGCTCGCGCTGCGCTCGGCAGAGGCTGTGTTGTACGTGAGAGCGTGCCGGGCTTTGCC
The DNA here is from genome assembly GCA_013398315.1 of Nothoprocta pentlandii. Classification (NCBI taxonomy): domain Eukaryota; kingdom Metazoa; phylum Chordata; class Aves; order Tinamiformes; family Tinamidae; genus Nothoprocta; species Nothoprocta pentlandii. Next base: position 534,054 of record VZSG01000489.1, on the reverse strand, counting down.
GTGCGTAATGTCTGAGGAAGGCAAACAAACAGAAAAACACTTGTTTTTTCAGCTTTATGCCTGTGGAATAGCAGAGCGTGGCGCTTTTGCAGCTATTGGCATCGATAGGCTTGTTTTAGGGTTGTGTAGCTGAAGACCGGGGCTGTGCAGGGGCTCGGTGTTTTCCCGCCGAGGTAGAGAAATGTTGGTCTCTTGGTTTGAGGGTGAATGGGATGGCCCCCCAAAATGGTATTTTACACACATGTACGACGAGCCTCATGGGTTTCTGTAGGTACCTGCAGGAAGGTAAGCACATGTTCGCTTTTTGCTGTAATTTAATATATATTATTCCCTTGTGAGTTCTTGCTAATTTGTACTTCTCACCTAGCGTTATCACAAGGATTTATGGTCTCAGCGTTGAGATGTTTGTCGTTCTGCTGCAGACAGCTGCTGGCTGAATATTGTGCCTTTAAAGCTAGAACCAGGGGCATGGAGTAGTGAGGCCAGCAATTCAGTAACGTGCGTGTAATTAGTGCTAGAAGATGCAACAGGAATGCAAACCGAGTGATTATAGTGTGCATCTGTTTGTGTTGATAGTGGTATCACCAGTGATTCGGTACAAAGGAGAATAGTAAGTAAATTCATGTAGTGCCTAAAGTGGTTTGAAATAGAAGAGCTTATTTCCATTATGAGGTGCAGTCTGTGCTAAAAAAAGAGTGGGGATATAAAAAGGCAGAGAAAGTTATCTGTGAGTATTGTTTTCTGAATGCCAAAATTACATTATGTAGCAGGATGCTTTTTTTGGTGTTCCATCTTGGTATCTGGAAAGGCAGATGTTGCAACAGGAATGGTAATTGCACTGGTTAGCAGCACAAGGGGAAAAAAGCTTCTCCTGACTTATTGCTTCAGATCAGATGAATACAAGACTGTAAGTCTCTCAAATAGTCTGAGGGAAAAAAAGCAAGGATTTGTTTTCATGGTATCATTAGCACCACGTAGGTCTTGTTAGCACAAGGATATAGAGGGAAGTTCAGTTCATTTAATAAAATGTATGAGTTAATGCACAAACTAAAGAAAATTTCTGTTTCCTGAATAAAATGAGTTAATTCGTCTACCAGACTATAAAAGAATTCCACTTGCTTGGGTGGATCTTACAGTTATTAATGAACAAAACTCACCAAAAATCAAGAGGTTTTCTTAGGTATAGGTTGTTAGCTGTTTAGGCAGATCTTTCTCTTGTGGGATGTTGAGTCCAAAGACAGAAGAGGCAGCAGAGATTCAGACCCTGATTTTTTTTGTACAAGAAGCTTACCAAGTTCTTGGTTTTTTGTCATGTGCTTTTCTAAAAGCTGTATCTTTTATTATAGCAGACTCTGCTCAGGTTTGCAGTTACCATGTGGACTAGCGAAGTATGACTGATGTGAACCCGAAGTTGATCCTGTAGCAGTGCACGGGCTCTCAATGTAATTTGATGCTTTAGGGAATGTAGTTTGGGCTTTTAGATACAAATACAGCATTTCTACTTTAGAGTACGTCAAAGACTCCTTGCAGACTAAACATTCAAGCAGGTGTCAAGCACTGAGTAGCTGACTTGAGCTACTGGCGCCTTTCAGCAGAAGGAGGTTGAAGGGGACCCTGATTACTTCCCTTGAAGCGTGCCCCACTTCCATGTTGTTCTGAGAAAAATAAATTCCACATCAAGAAATGCCTTAAAGTGTTCCCCCCCACAAAAATCCCCCCCAAAAGACATTTTTCCCTTCCACGTGCATAATTTATGGAAGAATCATCATGGAAGCTTATGGAAGCTTGGTCATCTGTTTCTTCATATCCAACAGGCAGGAACTTAAATACGTGTGACATACTTGGCACTTTTGGCCCTTTGCATGCTACTGCATTGCAAGTGAGTCATGATATTCAGAAAAGGAAAGGGTCTTGCAGATGTCTGGAAAGTAGCAGGGCATTTTATTCTATTGCAGAGCTCTGGCACAGTAGTTCTTTCGTGTCTGTGTTTTCAGACTCCCTGCTCATAAATGGTGAGGAACCAACTGGAGTTGTGATTTCAAGCAACATTTTAAAGAATGAGCATGGTAATAAGTTGCACATAGTAGGTCGGATTTGAGCTTGTGCTCCAAGACTCTTGATTTTGACCGTCTGGAATTACGTGTGGTTCTCTATGTTCTTGGTTTGTGTCTTTCTCAGCCTTTCCTTGCTTTGTGATCTGCTGCACATAACCTGAATCGTGACCTGTCCAGGTCAAGAGCAGCCTTGCATAACTCACTTCAGTAGGGCCCACATCGTGGTTTGCAGCTCTGAGGCATATGCACAGAATTTAGAAGTTACCAGGGTGACCTTCATGGCTGAGTTAAGGTTAAGGGTAGCTGCTTCAAATGTTGAGTATTCTAAGCAGACTAAATTTAGCATAAAGATGTTAGTTTTTGGTTTTCTTCATAATTCCTTTTTGTAATTAGTTTGATTCTGTGTTTTGCTACTGTCCTTACTTGTGTAACACCTAGCTGTGCAACCTTCTGCATTTCTGCTGCAAGTGACGTGTGAACACAAATGCATGGGTTAGCAGCTCCAATTTTTGGCACACACTTACCCTGAGGTGTAAGCAGTGCAGTTAGGTGGTGGGCAGACCATCATCTCCTATATATGGTGTCAGATAAATATCTTCAGGCTGGTCTTATCAATCACTGCATTACAAAAACTCATACGCCCTTTTTGAAAAGAATTGAGTATGTGATGCTGGACTTGCATAGCAATGAGTACAAAAGTAAAGAATATTAACTGCATGTAATATATTGTTTATGTGTGAATTTGTTCAGCATGTATGTATTTGCATTATTGTGTGGTATACAAGTTCAGTCCTCTTGAGTGTGCCTGGATGTTAAGAGAGGTTCTGAAAGCTGCAGTGAAAACAATCATCGGTAGTTGCAAGGTGTGGAGACAGGTTTCTTGCTGATAGGCTTTACTGTGTCCCATGATGCCAGCATGCCATTAACTAGAATAATGCAAACTAAGTTCCATGTGTAGGCACCTCTCTATCAAACTGCTAAGCTATGACACAGCTAGTCTTAATTGCACTGTTTTCTTAAACTGCTAAAAATGTACTTTGAGTTTCACTAGAATTGCTCTACTGTTGACTTTGTCCACAGGTCATGTTTCATTAAAAGTGCTGAGGAGCACCCAGAACTCTGAAGACAGCAATTCTGTGCAAGATAAGATGTTCCTTAAAGAAGCCGATGGAGGATAGAGCTCCACAGCACCTGGCAGACACTGACAGCATAAGATGACACCATAGTCTAGGCTGAAATTGTAAGTCTAAGAAAGAGTAGTTATCCTACCCTTTACAAGAAGTTATTGCAGCTAAGAAGTTTGATAGTGAGCTGGAGTCTGCTTTCAGGACCTGTGCAAATGACTTTTTTTCTAGTCATTATTTATCTAGTCATAGATATTCTGTAAACGCAGGTGTAAATTAAATCTGTGCTCTTTAGAGGTAACAGAGTGACTTTACCTGGTGAACTTGAGAGTGGCAACTGTCACATTTTTTAGAACTGCTAAGAAAGCTAGGAAATAGATTAAGTTCTGCAGCACTACTGAAACTACTGGTTCTGAAGGAGTCTCCATTTCCACAGCTGTAAGTTCATAAGGTGTTGGTTTGTTTGCAGCAGGTTCTATTTAGAAGCTGCAGTTGTCAATAGTCATGAAATTAGTAACATCATGGAATATGCAAAATATTTTATGTGAATGATACCTGTACCCTTCCAGAGTCTTTTCCCATTGAGGCTTTTGCAGTACAGGGAGCAGTTTACAAGTCAGGAGGCTAGAAAATTAATACTGCATATTGCACCTGAAGTACATTACACTGTTGTAAGTCTGTATTAAATACAAAAATAACACTATGCTTGGCAAATATAAGATTGATAATTACTACTGGGAAAAAATCAGTATAATAGATCTCTCACTGCAAACTACAAATGTAGTGAATTTAGGTGTGATTTAGGTAAATTGAGGAAGAATTCTCTCAGGCTTCTATTTGCTTTCACCTTCATTAAACAATTCTTGTAAGAAAGAGTAAATGCAGAAAGTAATCTCACCAAGTATGTTGCTATTTATAAGTGAACAGGGATCAAATTCTGTCATTTGTTCCTGTGACCTTGAGAGATGCAGAAGTTAGATTTGTTTGTGAAACAGACAGCTAATTTACCTACAGAAATGCACTAACAGTAATGTAACGAGCTTACTTTCCATATGCACATGCCTTTACCAGAGCCAGACATTGAATGGGGAGAGGTGCACAACTATAAATATTCAGTACAGGCTATTCTGGTAGTTTCCTCTCTATATAAACACTTGTATGTAAAAGTTACTATTGTAGATAGTTGAGGATATCACACCTAAACCTAGAGGACCTGAAGACTAAAACAGAAGAAGAAACTCAGTACATCTTTAAACACAGATGTTTAAAGTGCTTGTGTTTCAGTAAAGATGCATGTTTTAAGCTGTAAACCCACTGCAGTAAGCTCAGGATTTTTTCCCTTTTTTCCTTTTTTTTTTTTTTTTTTTTTCTTATGTATCCACTCCTGTTTGTTTCGTATTTATGTACAGCAATAATCATTTTGCACAGTGACAGGATACTTTCTAATTAGAGCTGTAGCTTTTTCTTCAGGTAATGATGCATCTTAATGTTAACAGCACAGCAAAAATACTCTGTGCTATATATCATTTTTTGATGCCCATGCAATTTAAATCAGCAGAGGTATACCTACAAAACAATCTTGTTGAATCCTGTGAATTTTTCATGTCTGGAGATGCACACCTCTGCTCAAAATTTAAATAGAGCAGTTAATTTATATTATATGTCATTAAGATGCTAAAAATGGTATAGGGATAGTACTAGGCTCTAAATTTAATCCCAGTAAAAGTGTAAAACTACTTAAAATCAAAAATCAGTGGAAGTGTAGACGTGGGACAGTGGAGCTGTTGCATGCAATCAACAAAAAGGATGCTTGAGGGGAGTTCTTAAAAATGATGAAAATCACTATACATTTTTGATTACTTTTGTAGTAAAAAAGCATTGCAAATAATGTTTTTGTCAAGTTTTTTTTTTTTTTTTTTTTTTTTTTTACAAAACACTCCAAAGTGTCTGACGCTGGAGTATTTGCACTCTGGGGCTACATTCACCTATTGAAACATTGTAAACAGAAGGCAAAGGAAGTATTTCAACAAGTTCAGCATTAATCTGCAAATTAAAAATATTCTAAAATCGTGGTTACCCTTTTTAAAAAGTGAAAATTGAAGTCTAAATGTTTTAGAAAATAGTGATTTTACCGAAGAGTTTTTTTAATATATGTATATATACGATCATATTGTTTCAGTTATTCAGTCTGCCTATAGTTCTATTTAAATTTTTCCTTTTAATGTAACTTACTCAAATTATCTGACTTTCTTAGAAGGAAAAACTTGTACTTCTCGAAGGACTCCAAGCTAACAGGGCCATTTATATTCATTAATATTAATTCTGTGCATAGTTTCTTTTTAATATTACAACTGCAGCATACTTGTGCTACCATTTTAATGTATAGTTTATCCCTGATGATTTCACCTCTTGGTGAGAAGACTTAGATGAATTTGGAGGATGAATCCATTTGTATGGAGATATACTTTTGTTTTGGGTATATTTGATTCGTTCTGAAGTTTCATTCAGTTCATGCCTCTGTTTCCCTTTACTGACCTCAGTCATGCAACAGTCTGGCCAGCAGGTCCCAGTGTTTAATATTGCGGGTCTTTAACCAAGGTCTTTTACTTTTTTTTTTAATAAGGTAGAGATAGATCAGTATCTGCTTTATGTTGCTCTTCATTTTAGTTGCTCTTCATTTATGTTGCTTTTCTGTCACATTGTATCTGAAGGCTGTGCTTTTTCCAAAGAACAGGGATGCAAGCGATACCATGAAAACTGTGTCTCACAGTTTTCACAGTGCCTTACAACCAGGCACTTCCTTCTTCAGCAGGCCTGTAGTTTGTGTCTTCTCAGTGCAAGCCTCAAAGGAGTGTTTTGCTTCTCTGAACAGGCTGCACTTGTTCATCATTCTGTTCTTCTTTACATCATCAGCCTATTGAACAATTCTCCAGTCTTACAACTGCAGCAGAAGAAATATTCTCATATCTCTGATTCTCTAGAGACTGAGTTTGAAGGTGCTTTACCATATCCAGAGCATCCACTCATTTCCAGATTGATATCTGAATTTCTCCCTAGTATTGTCCTAGGATGAGCTATCTCATGTGGAAGAATGTGTCCGCATCTCCTATCCTGAAGAGGTAAGCTAGGTTTTTGTAAATCATTCATCATCTCTCCTCTAAAACCTAACCTAGATGTTCTTGCAACCAGACATCTGGCAGGACAGGAATCTGTACAGGTCCCTGGAAGGCAGCTCCCTCTGCCTTCTCTTGCAAATGCCAAACAGCCCAAAAGGAGCCAGAACCAATTCATCTTGCATCGTTCAAGTTCTAGCCAGCCTATTAGCTGTTCCTCAGTGTCACGGTTCTTTCGCTTCTCATGTAACTAGTTGGCCTTGCAAGAAATTTTGAGCCTCTAGGCATAGAAATTTAGAGCATGACTTCTATTACAGAATTATCTCGGGCACTGCTTTACACACAAGCTTCTTTCAGAGATTTGGTAACCCTTTAAAACCAACCTTGCTGCATCTGCTTCTTTTAACAGATTTCCTTTTAGACTGGTGATTTGCCCTGTTTGCAGTGGCTTTCCCATGTATAATACTAGTGGCTTTCCAATGTCACTAGATTTTGCAGAGAGGGAAATTACCTGGGAAATGGGCTTTACCCATCCCTGCAATCTCTGAAGAAAAGTTTTTGCACTGGTACTACTGCATTTGTAGACTAGCTCTAGGACATTGTACTGCAAGAACTGAACTAACTCTTGAGACTGTTAACAGACCTAAACGTGACTTGGAAATTCTTTTTTTTTTTTTTAACTGAAGTTTGTTATTGCATATTTAATTACTCATATGTGACCTATGTATTGAGCCAACGTGAAAATGAGATTACATCTTTTTTTTTTTTTTCCAGAATTCTACACCCCAGAAGGTGGCAGTCCTGGTGCTTTCTGTCCTGAGCACAGAGACAACTATTTCCTTTGTCCCCACAGAGAGTTGTTGCTCTGGGAAAATGTATTCTGTTTGTAATTGGAGTTCGTAACTCCAGCAGTGGCAGGAGTCACTACATGGCATCTTGGAGATCATTAGGAATGCTTTGAAAATACTGACATTTTAAAAAGGTACAAAGAGCTTTTATAAGTGGCAATGAATAAAACCAAAATTACTGAAAAATATGCTAAGAAATTTGCATAGTGGGGAGAGGGTCTTTGTTCTTGGATATATCTCTAAGGTGCTATAAATAATAACTATTTTCATAACAGATGACATGCAATCTGTAAAAGCAGGTCATTCCAATTACTAGCTTGTTTCTTCCCTCCAGTGCCAAGAGACTCTTAGCAACCAGCAGCATTTCAGACCTCTTCAGGTAGAGGTGAATGTTTTATGAGTGTGAAATCAAGGGAAAAGCTCCAGTGGAGAATAGCAGGCTTAGGAAGCACTTGGAAAGCAGGATTCCTAAAGTTTAGCTGCTCTTAAACAGCCTTTTTGGGCAGAGAGGCAGGCAGACAGATGCTTGTCTAATTACAATATTGTATCTTGTAGCCCTGTTCCTGCCTCCCACCAGCTCGCCAGGATTGCAATTTTACTTCATGTGTACAGAATGAAAATAGTGAATTAATGGTAATGAGATCGGGAAGGAAGTAGCCAAGAGGTTTCTCTTCCAAATGGCACCTGGGAGCACAACAGTCCCTTGATGCCGCTCTGTTCTCCCAGCTGGTGTCTGAAAATCGCCTTCTCACAAGTAGTGCATGGGTTGTAAGTTGACAGTTGTTGTGTGCAGATGTAGAAACAGCCCCATAGGCTTCTCCACAGAATCACACTGGAGATTTGTCTTAAAACTTTGCTGGTTATGACCCAAAAGATGGGTAGCGTGATTTCCCTGCATATATTTCATGTGTTCAGTAGTTCATTAGATTTTTGCATGTCTGATTGCAACTCATGCGACTGAAACTCCTGCTATGCAAAATACAGGCTTATGGTCCTGTTTAAAAAAAAAAGAAAAAGAGAAAAAAAAAAAAAAAGCCCAAAAAACAGTTGAGCTCCTGTAGGCCTGTTAATGACAGTGTGAGTCCTTAGGGGCTTGAGGTTTCATTTTTCTCCCCACTTGCAAGTTTTATGTCATATTGTCTAGGCCAGGAGACTTGTAAGCAAGTTAGGCCCTCTGAGAGAGTACTTGTTTTGCCAAAGATGATACTTCACCTATACTCGATTCCTTAAACATATGCAGCCTTTGAATTTGCTGTAAACTTACAGAATTATACTTGCCTGTTGGATTTTTTTTTCTTCTTTTATTCACACAGGTGAATGAAACATTTTTGTCTAGTATCATCCAGACATTCTGGGAAAGGGAATCCATTTTTTTTCCTCTGGAGCAGTACATTTTTCTGATGGTTTTGCAGAGCGAGTTTTTCTGTTTCAGTAGGAGTACACTTTACCAGCCTGGGGCTTGATTTCTCTCCTTCCTGTAGGAGTGGAGCCTCACTCACGTTGGTATAAATCACTGCCACCATTTCACTACCCTGACCAAACAGTTTCCTCCTTGAGTTTGAGAATAGCAAGGCAGAGCAGTGAAATAATTTTAGAAATAATTGGCTTGTTTCAGTCCTTTCCTAAACATGGAAATCAGAGCCTGCAAACATTCATAAGATGAAATGTTGGCACAGACTCTATCATTTTTGTGGAACTGCAGATGTGACTATTTTGTTGTGAAACTGCTGGGAGCTTTGTGAATTGCTGTAACAAATCCTGTGACTGAAGAGTGTGTACTGGCTGTTTTATTCTGCTGGTGATTGCTCCAAGTTTGCAAGCCCAATTAGAATGGCCACCTAATTGAAGCAGTTAACTTTTAAAATAGAGAGGAGGACTTCCCTTGCATACCTTCAAGATACATAACTTGTACTGACATATGTGAGGAAGTGAGTGCCCCAATGTTGTGTTTATTTTAGTCCACTATTTATCATTTTAAAGCATATTTTCTGACCCTTGAGTGCTAGTCGAGGTAGTTTGTTAAAAGCATGGGCAGTATTTCATGCTAAGTAACTGTTAATGATCTGTTCATCTTGATTGTGGCTCTAATGTTACATAAAGCTTTATTTTTAGCATGAAAAATCAACTGTGCTGATGGTAAGGGGCATGGTGCTGGTTCCTTCTTTTGGACTGAGGCTGCTAATGCCTGTAAATTCAGGATTTGGGGGAAATTCTCTTTGCTTGGCAGGCTTGCTTAAAAGTCAGGTCTTGCTAACATGGTCTCTGGCTTTACTGTGTTTTGTCACAGACGACTACTACTATGGATTTGTCCAGGGCCTGGGTTTTGTAAAGCTGTGCCTGTGAGAACAGCAAATGCACTGGGAAGAGGAGGCAGACCAGAGCTAGCTGGAATAGTGTCTGCTGTCTGTTGGGTATTTGCTTTACCAAAGCACTGCAGTTAATCCTGACATTGCTGGTCCTGAACAAAGCTTGAAATCAGGAGCAGATGTCCAAGGTGATATGCTGTCCTTGGGATGGGATGTTTCTGGTTTGAAATGGAGAGTTTCTTAGCTCTGCTGCCTTTTCTTGCTTTTCCTTTTCAGCTGGTACCGCTCTGTGCATAGCTCATATTCTTTCCATTTGTGTCTGTCATCTTACCAGCCCAGATGATGACATCTCTTTTAGCAATGTATCTGTCTCAAAAAGAGCTCAATAAGCTTTTGCTACCAATGCAGCTATCGAGGCAAGCACCAGCTGCCCTTTTGTCCATCACATCATTTCAGATAAGCAGCTTCTGTTAGATGTTGTCCAGATACCGAAAAGCAGAGTTACTCTGTAAGCTTTGAAATCGCCTACATTCATAATTTCTGAAGACTGTGTGCCTTAAATCCAGTGTTGTCCATAATTCCAGTGAACAGCTTAGCTGGAAGAAGTTGGTTCAGTGTAAAACTAGTGGTAAGTGAGTGCATCAGCAGAAACAAGTAGCCAGGTCAAAATGTATGAGTAATAATGAGAAAGAAATTCAAACCTCAAGGAAGGTAATTACCTGTGTCAGTTAAGGTAAATCTAGGAGGCTCAGTATGTGATCACCTGGAAATGAACATACCCCCACACACACCTGGGGATGATGTAGAAATAACTGGGAAGCTCTATAGAAATTAATCCATGAGACTGCTTTGAATACGTTTGTACTTTGTTACCAATGTTTAGCAGCATTGCTTTAACACAGTAGATGATGAGCCATCTAAGGTGACTTTGTGAAAGAAATCTGCTCGCGTGGTTTCCGAGGTGAGGAGTAGATGCTCTGAGGTAGAACGCTGTGGTTCTTGTTTCTGTAGTCCTTTTACTATAATGCATGTGATTTGTATATCTGAAAGTATTCAGTGGGTTTAGACCCAAGAATTTCTAGCAGTGATAGAATTTTGCATGTTGTTATCAAAGTCTTTTAGTTCATAATATTTCATAGAGCCCCAAATACCATCAACAACATTGGTAACTTGTAGCTCTTGGATTTGGACGAAAATACAGTTTTTAAGGCCCATGGAGGTGTTTGTAGTTGACTTTGATATTGTGGCATGCACTGTCTTTGGGATCAAGTTTGTTACAGCCTAGAATATTATTAACCACTAATAGATCGGCTGTTGAGATTTCATTAGAATAAATAGTGGGGAGGAACATAATGCCTTTTTAATAAGGGGTTTTGTTGTGGATGGAAACGAACTGATGGTTACCACTATGGAGCATGTAAATAGAACTCTTTTGTTTTGTTTTTGTTTTTTTCTTTCGTTCCTCTGCAGCAACTGAGAGCCATGAATATTGTGCATTCTGGTTCTGATAATACAGCTGGTACTTGGAATTAACTTGCAACCATTATTGGGCTTGGAAACTGCTGCATTAATCCGTCAAAGTGTTTCTAGCCCAGTTCCTGAAATAGGAAACATTGGCATTGCACCTACTTGCCTGTGGCTGACAGCTTCAGTTGCTGCATGATCCTAGGAGCTGGTGATTCATAAGCCACCAGACTAGGGCTCAGGAGAAAAATCAGTATAAAATCTTTCAGGCTAGATAAAGCCTTCCTTGCTCATCACAAACTATCGTAATAGTTTTTTGTCCTACTGAAGTTTCTGTTGTTCAAGAAATGATTTCAGACCTTAGATCAGTGTAAATTTTTAAGCTTTTTGGATGTGTTAATCTCTTATATGTCATTTTTGCAGCTGTTAATTGATAATTCTCAATGCTAATGAACTTTATTTGAGAATTTCTAAACCTTTTGCTGGCACACTGTTTGTGACATTGGTGGATATTAGTGTGTTTTTTGGTTTTGTGTTTTATTTGTTTTGTTTTGAAGCAAGTGGATTGGAAGGCAAAATTGGTTCTTTCCCGCATCTTTTCTGTGCAGGATACAGTGAAAAGCAAGAGCTAGAAGGAATAAGGCAGTGATTAGTTCTCTTACCCTACTACACCCACCAGCGGAGCCAGACACTTGTGTTTGAGCACAATGGTGCTAAAGCAGAGTCCCACTCCCCTTTGCATGAGGTATTTCCTTAAAGAAGGGGCCTTACATAAGCAGCTTTGCTGACCTGTGTTTCTGTGTATGTGCAGGCTCTTTTCTGTGGGTGTGTTAACTGCTGCACAGAAAAGAAAAAGCCAGAAACCAAGTTGATGCTAGAACTGCAAAGACTAAGTGGTCTCTTCAGTTGTATTCCAGTCTTTATACTTAAGCAGGGCTTACAATCTTTGCTCAGCTTGGCCTGAGATAGGCTCATAAATCACTTCAAAATTAAGTATTTCTCTTCATACCTCAGATGGTAAGTGAAACAAGATCACTTTGCATCAGCAGTGGTTTGTGGGTTGTAAAATTTCCTGATACTGTCTTCTCAACAACAAAAGCCACTGCTCTGTGCTGACATGACTTGAAGTTGTCCAGCACGAAGCATACGGTGTTGCCAGCAGCTTTGTTGGCTTTGAGCATGGTGTCTGTGTGTTCCCTGAGGAACTCATGGATTTCCAAGGCTGCAGCATCAGTAGGCCACAGAGGTACAGCAGTGATTAATGGGTAACTTCACCTAAATAGACTGCAAGACACCGTACAATATACCACATATGAACATCAAGGGAAGAGTGAATCTCCATCCACTATAAAGTATATTCAGTGAATGAGTCATTTGTATGGTATGCACTGTATATTTCATAAAGTTTGGGAGTTTATAGCACTTGTCTGCCTGACCTTAGACACTAGCTGCTGTGGGACAGAAGCAGGATTAAGCTCTCTAAACCAGCAGATTGAGTACAGCACATCTCGGAAGTAACTGGGAGCTTTAGCTCTGTTTTAAATAGATAGATGTTCAGGCACCGGAAATCTCTCATCCTGTGGAGATCCTTATCACCTATACTTCCCACTGAGATTAGAGTTAAGGGCATTTGTCACTGTCAAGGTTCAGACTTAAGTGACTGCCAGAATATTATCTGCTTTTGGCCCTTGAAAGTGTTATTCCTTTTTTTGTACAAAAATGTGGAATCACAACTACACCGATTTAAACATTTACTTCTTGAAAAAAATCCTTTGTTTTTTGGTGTTTTTTTTTTTTGGAGTGAAAGGCTGTATATCACATTTCTGTAAGTTTCAGGATTTTTGGCTGAAGTATAATTAGTATAAGTAGGGATTTATAATGTAAATGCTGACACAACCTTAGCTATCCTGTTGCAGATGTTGATTACTAAAGGCTCTCAAGGGTGCAGTATGCTTCTTGGTGGATTAGCTTCCTGGAAATTTAATGATAGTTTGCAAATCGTCGTCTTATTTTGCTTTTAGTCTACTTCTTGCTGCTATACTAAGGAATTTTGGTAATGTGAGATTCTGGTTAGCCATATATTTTACTTCCATCTCTGTTAAAGAGCTCATTCCTGCCTAAAACACAGCAGAAGCTGCAAGAGGGTCAGCTGGGGACATCTTGGAGATGAGCAGATAGTTTTGTTGGGCTGCTTAGTGTCCAGTGGGTCTTCTATAAATTGAGCAGGAAGTTCCTGCCCAGCCTTCATTAGCCACACAAATTCTTCTCTCATCTGTTGGTGAAATTTGCTTGAGTTCAGAAAAGTCACCTGAGATCTATGTGTAATCCCCGCTAGATTTCTCCCCAGTGTCTTTATGGAGGTAGAGATTATATTATGCTTCAGAATTTGCTTAGTTCTCAGTATGTTTGGAGGTTAAATTGTTTTGTTGTGCAATTTATTTATTGTGTCAATAAATATATCTAATTTAATGTACATGTGTTGATAAATGCATGAGTTCTGGAATAGCTGTACTTAAAGTTCTCACAACATTGACACAACTTGTATCTGTAGGACAGTTCTTAAATGCTTATTATTTCTTGAGAGGTCTGATAGTACCAGCCAAATTGGCTGGTGAAGAATTTTTTTCCCCCCAGAATTAATTAGCTAAAATGTCATATTTTAAAAAGTTCAGTGTTTATCTAGCTAATATGTGGAACCTTTCAAAGTATGCAACCCTTAAAATTACTATTGTGTTCAGGGAATATGTTGGTTGCCAAGCACTTTGTGAAAATCTAGTCACTTCATTTAAATTTCTAAACAAATTATAGTTTTTATTTCAAATCTGCTGTTGGTCTTTCCTTTTTTTTGTTTTTTTTTTTTTTTTTTTTTTTTTTTTTTTTTTTTTTTTTTTTTTTTTTTTTTTTTTTGAAAGAGATTAAATGAATCATTGGTTCTGTTTAAATGGTTAGCACTGTCCCTTTGCAAGATTTCTTATAGGTTCAAAATATTGCCCTCTGCCAGGAAAGTAACTTAGTTTTGTAATTTGAATGTCACCTGGGACCAAAGTTTATTTAGTGATGACATATCTTCTGTGCAGTCTGCTGCAGCTTGTCTGCCTTATGATATACTTTGGTTTTCACATTCCCCAAGTACTGGGAGCCCTGAAAATTTTGTTTACCTGTACTCATTGCCTGTGCTTGCAAACTGATCAAACTTTTGATAGGAACTCTAATACGAGGGTTCATGAACCTACTCTGACGTCAACTGCTGAAATAGTCCTCGAAAAGGTATTTAGTGTGAGAATGAAAAAAAAGAAAAAGTCACTCTAGATCTATGCAACCTCCATTTTGGTGGATAAAGACTGTGCTCTGAGCTTGCTGGATCATCTTGAGGAACCTTCTCACCCCGTCTCTTGTAGTCAAGAGGCAAAGGAGCAGCATGGAACTTTGCAGCTCCTTTTTATAGCAGGTCTCTGCTATAAAAGTGTAAAAAGTGGTTGAGTGCGTTAGGATCTGCAGGTGAACGTAGTTGTCAGCAGAGTGAAGAAACTTATATGATTCGTTCAAAGCTTGGCTGGTATGGGGAGGTTTTTGTTTGCTTGTGAAGTCTCCATGCCAAAGAATTTGACTGATGCAAGGGGTTTGTAGTGATGTTAACTTAAGCCATTCAGGACATGTCTTTCTGCATCTCTTTCCATGTTTCTCAAACCATTTGACAAGTTCTGGGGGCACATTCATCTTAACAACATGCATATTGATACCCTGGCACTTCTGCTCTTTGCTGCCTGCAGCCTGTGCTCTGGCTTCCCTATGAGCAGGCAAAGGTTTCTCTGCCTGAATCAACTTAGCATTTTGTGAGCGATGCTGCCCTGGTTGGGTTGAGTCATTTGGGTGGGAAGGAATGTTATGTCACTTAAATCCAACAGGTAGCTTAGGGGATGAGGGAAAGGGGAAAGTAAGGCTGTGCAGGAGCGGGAATGCAGACCTTGGTGGCATTGGTATGCGGCGGCAGGGGGCTGTGCAAACAGCTCTTCTGTCCCATCAATATTAACGCCTTGACAGAGCTGCAAGTGTCCCAGGGACAGTGCTGATGTGCCAAAGGTGCTACCTTCTCTTTGCCCTGTGGGAAGGACAGCCTTGAGAGACGTGTGTAGATGTTGATGGGGTTGTGAGACTGGAGCTCTGTGGATCTCATGTTCTTAATATCCCTAGTAAGAGTCTTAGGCAGAAGAATGTAGTGATTTTGTCGCTTGTCCTTTTATGTTTGCTTTTCATGAAATCCAGTGAGAGGAAATTGCCCTCCCTGCCCAGAGACTCAGAGCTGAGGAAGATGTAGTGACCACTTGCAGCGGCTGGCTCTATAGCAAGGTTTTTGTCTGTTGTGTGGGTGGCTGAGATTTCGTCAGAGCAGAGAATTTCATTTCCACATTTCACTGAGGTTAGATTTTTGCAGCAGTGTAACTGTGCGTACCTTGCAGAAGCTGCAGGAGAGCAGAGCTGATTTGTGTTGAGACAGATCTCCCACACGGCTGTGAAAACAAGTGCACAAATTCTGAGGAGCTGGGTGTAAATCTGAAGTAACTGTCATGGAGATTGATGGTCTCTCTAGGAGTTAATCTAGATTTACATCAGGGTAACTGTGACCAGAATCTCTCAGGATTCTTCTCTGCTAGACTTCAGTAGCTCACTAAATTAATTGCTAATTAACTTGAGATGGTTGATTATTGTGGATGCTTCCCACATATTTCTTACCATCACAGAATTTAAAGGCAGAGCTTTGCTAGATCAGGCCAGGTCCTACCTAGTCTGAACGCGTGTGTGTCCAAAGCCATCCCTTTCAGCCAAGGGAGGAGTGAGGACTGGCAGGGGATGTGGCAGCAGGCCCAGCATGTGAGACTGGGCACTGCCCAGGCTCCCATCAGAACTAGATGTGCAAGTTCTATCTACAACATCTAGCTGCTCCTCAGGCAGTAGCTTCTCTCAGCACAGCCAAGATAAGGAAATAGTCCTAGCAGACCTAAGGAGCTCTCAAACAGTGCAGAGCAAGGAGTAGTCCTGCCCATGCATCTGACCCTGTGCTCCAGCAGCCTCCTGCCAGCAACCTCTCCTGGTCATTCCTGGCTCTTCCTGTTCAGCTTGGAGTGCAAATCCTTGACTAAATCTGTCGTCTAACCCCATATGAACTTTGAGTGACTTTCTTCCTCTGCATCTGACTGTTTCTTGCCTCTCAGCAGTCGTGCTGCTGCACTGAGTGTGCGCAGCAGATGTTGCACCAAAGCACTGCAGTTCTCAGGAATGCAAACTTTGTGTGCCTTGGATAGAGAGCAGCAGAGGCAAAGCCACCCCTACTGTCCCAGGCACTAAAAACACCAATCTGTGTTGTAAGTTTTGAACTGTTAAAATGGGCTGCCAGAAGGATGAGGTCTGTGTGATCCTGCCTGTGTCCTGTTGCAGTTTGGGCAAGACTGTTTTAAGATCTCTTTGCTTGAAACAGAAATTCAAGTTCTGCCTTGATTTTGGCCAAAGCTGGAGAAGTGGCCTTTCAAAGCAAACAGGTGGAGAACCCTCACTGCACTTAAGAGATGGAGAAGGGTCTGCATTTGGGTTGATAGCAAAAACCAAACTAGTCTTTCATTCACTAAAAACTCCTTATTCTGAACAGTATTGCTAATAAACAT
Organism: Nothoprocta pentlandii; assembly: GCA_013398315.1. Lineage (NCBI taxonomy): Eukaryota > Metazoa > Chordata > Aves > Tinamiformes > Tinamidae > Nothoprocta > Nothoprocta pentlandii. The sequence continues at coordinate 517,488 of VZSG01000489.1, read as the reverse complement.
GTAATTAGGTCCCACCAAAAATGTCTGTAAGCAGCCTAAGTCTGAAAAGCCACCCTGGTCCTCTTGCAGGCTTGCCTAACAGCATTCCGGACCTTGGGCTTCCCTTTGCCCCTAGCTGTTTCCTAGCGGCTTGTGGTTTGAATTGCCAAGACCTGGTTGTACTGCCTGATGAACACGCAATGATGGTGTAAAAATACAGTAAGCTGATCATCCTTCTTGCCTGTAAAAGAAAGTAAAAGCAATGTGCCAAGCAAATATGCGCATTAGATGACTAACCGAGCTCCCACACTGTCAGTGTAGGCAGGGAATATGCAAGGCAGCCACATATGTGTTGCAGAACCATACTGAGTGCTTTTTATTCTTAATGTTTGGTTTTGTTTTTAAATAGGAGTTCAGATCCTTGAGCAGGATGTTTATCTCTATGCACAGAAAACAATGTTGGTCATAGTTTTTAATATTCGAACAAGTTCTTAAAACTGCCAGCTGATTATATCTATTGCAAGTGACATCAGAATTTCAAGCAATTGCTCTAAGTGTGGATAAGGAAAGCCTTGTGTAGCATATATAGTGATGTGAGCTTGCCATTAATTACTTAATCACTGGAATAACCTCTTTGTTTCTCCAGTGGGGGTGTTGGGGGAGATTTTTGCATATAACTGCCTTCCCTGAGGTTTAATCTGTGTGATAAAATGGGTGTGAGATTCTGACAAAGCTAAGCGCACTATGAGGAAGGAACTGAATGTCATTTATCACTTGCCCGTGTAGGAAGAGCTGAGCTGAGTGCCCAGGAAGGCTCTGTAGGTCCCTGCAAGGGAGGCACAATTCCACATGGCATTGCAGCTAGCAGTGAGTGTCCATTGAGGGTGTTCCCCTTCTCTCTCCTGCAACCATGACTAATCTGCTCCCCGAAAGAAGCAGCTGCCCATCCATTTGGGGAGGGCCAGCAGCTCGGGTGCTGCGCACGTGGGTGGATGTGATGCAAAGGAGGAGAGGGAGCAGGATGAAACCCGCCTCTTGCTGCAGTGTGAGGGTAGGTTAGCTTCAATGCAGCATGAAACTAACCTTCAGTGTTGACTGTTGGGGTGGTAGTGCTGTTTAAATCTTTCTAGAGCTACTTAGGACCCACTGAACAAAGAACTCTGTATGCAAAGGTGGGAGATGGCCTCTTTCTGAGTCTTCAGAAATGTGGATTTTGGAAACCAAAGACCAAATCCTAAACCCCTAAGTTCTAGCTCTGTGTTATGACAGAGGTTATCAAATAATTCGGATCTCAGTTGTTCGAAGGTCTAGAACATCTCCAAGTCCATGACACTTTCACTGGTTCATCCCATAAGAATTTCTGCTTCAGAAAACAGAATTCTGCTGTTGATAGGGAAACAGAGAACTTCAGACCCTTTCTAGGGCTCTGAGACACTGGTAGAACCCATCAATATCCCATCAGGACCGAGTAACTTTCTGTGTGATGACAAATTGGCTTCTGTGAGTTCAAGATCAGTAAGTAGTAAAGTCAGATTGCTGTCACAGAAATTGAGACCAAGCCATGTTATCTAGACTAGTAAACAGTTATTTCCTCTGTCCCCATTTTATAAACCTATTGTTTCTTACCTGGTCTCTTGGAAAGTTAGTTTTTAGTCCCCTCATACCAATTCCTACCCTTGTACCAGCAAAAATCGTTAATCTGCGAACCAGCAGTTAGAGGGAGTTGTGAATGGTTGCAATGAATATTCTGCATTTTTATATATATATATATGTGTGTGTGTGTGTGTGTATACAAACACATATTGGTCTCTTTTGCTGCCCTGTCAGTGCCAGACTACATACCCAAATTATCATATATATATTTATATATATTTTGTTTGTGTTTGGGCAGACTGTGCCAGTTTTTCCCATGGGAAAAACAGTCTCATAGCTTAAAAGTGGTAATGGTTTGCTGGTAATGAGCACTGGATAGAGTCACTCCTGCTTCCATGAAGTACTCTGAATGTGCTGCTCGGGACTTGCTGCCAGAAGTTTTGCACTTGCTTTTGAGATTTCGGTGACACATCTCTGGGGGCTTCGCACAGAGCAAAATGAACTACCTTGAATTCTTCTCTAGCATGTAGCTTGATTTCATCGACACTTAGGCATATGGATAAGTGCTCTTGTGACTAGTTTAGTTGCTCGTGTCAGTGTAACGAAGGATGTGAGCTTTCCAAACAAAGGACCCGTTTGCGCAGCCGTGTTGCCTCTCTTGCTTAAGGTGACTGGCAGTAAAAATTATTCTGCCTTCAAGGTTTTCCTCCTAGTCATGGGCACAGCAGTAATGATTCAGTGTATTTCATTTACATCTGCTAAATTGGAATATTGTTTTCACATCAGTCTTCCACTGATAACTGCATGATAAAAGACATTGGGGAATCGGGCTGTGTGCATATTCAGAGTCAGGATTGATGCCTAATTATTCTTGCTTTTGTGACATTTCCTTCTGAGGATTCACATGTTCTGAGATGGACAGAAAGATGGGAATATTTTAGGTAGGGGAATTGTAAATGGGCTTACTTCCTTAAGCAGTTGAAAATAACAAGTTTGCCAAAGTTGCATGGTGGGGGAAAGATGCAGGAGAGGAGAATATCTGACTGGAGAGGCAGTGCAGAGAAGGGAGCTGTATGTAGAATCTGTCAAGATCCCTGTGCTGAAGGCCAGCTGTGATAGTTGCAAGTAGCTTAAGAAAAAGGAACCCTTTCTTTCTAGAAGCTGCTTTAGACCTTATTTCTCCTTCCCAGGGTGTCTTTGGAAATGCCACCATGTCAAGCTCTTTGCACAGCTGTGGATGTAAAACACATTTATAGCAGTCTTTGGATACTGTGGTGAACTGCTGATGCTATGGAAGCCCAAGAACAGCAGTGGGGACTGCTTTTGCTCTTGCTGTTAACAGCTCAGTGTTTAAAAACTCAGGCACATTGATCAAGTGTCACATGTGGAACTGCAGTAACCACATGTACGTGCCTTTACTCCACTTCAGTAAAAGCGCTCAACATTTTCTGCTTGAATTTAAGCACGGGTGACTTCTGTTGGCGGTGGGCTGGAAGGCTGCACAGTCAACTGCACTAGAGCTTAACTGGAGCAGTAGCCTTCTGTACTGGGGGAGCCTGCTCGGAGAGCTGATCCCTTGGTGTCAAGACCAGGTAGCGCAAGAGCAGCAATGCGGTCTGCCAAATAATTAAAGTCTCCCTGTGTCAGGACATATACAGACACACACATGTGGCTGCTTTGGAGTCAAAGGGTCTGGCGGAGGGACATTTTGATCTTTGCTTTTGTGAGATTTCACTTCTTTTGTTTTTTCTTAGTTTTCAACACTGGCTTCAGAAAAGTGTTCCCTTTTTCATTCCCTTCTCCCCATCTCAATTGGATTCTGCTTGGCCTAAAAATCATGTGTTTATGCACATAGCCTGCAGGTTGTTCATCAAAAAGATCTTTAATTCAGCAGTGAAAGAGATTTACTTTTTGTATGTGGGCAGTACAAAGGGAAGTTTTTCAAACTGAGTTTTGTTTTTATTGCAGAGTAAGGCGTGGGTAGTTCTGCCTGGCAGAAAAGCTTGCCCTGGGAAGACCTGATGTGGGAGGGGAGAAAGAAAAGACCGACAATCATTTGTCGTGTGACATCGAGATGGAATCGTTCCAACAAAAAAACTGCATTGAAGCTTTCCAGCCGGATGTGAGCTGAAGGTCGTGCACTTGCCTTGCTGTTCATGTAAGAGTGTCAGCATGGAGGTAGTGTGTCTGTAAAGCGGAGTGGAGGGAGAAGGGTCGCCTGCGTGGGGTCTGCAGGACTCACGCTTGCTGGAAAGGTGCCTTGGTGTGGCCTGTGTGTTGAGGTGCCTGAGCACACAGGTTTGGGCTCTGAAGACAAGGACGGTCAGGAAGTATTAGCCTTCACTCAGGTTACCCTCACTAAGGAGATGGCTTATGAATTGCAAATCAGGGTCTTTAAAGTAGACCAAGAGTGTCTGCTGCAGTAAATACTTGAAACAGAGTTATTATCCAGGCATTCTTGTGAAACTAGACTGACCTTTGCTTCAAGCCTGGCTATGCAAAGGATCTGATTCTGCTCACTTGTCATTAACATGCTGATGAACTCCAGCATGCAGAAAATACTATCTTAACTGCGGCCAAAAATTTGCAGTGTTTTAAAGCCAAAGCTGAGCAATTGGTGAAACGTGCAAAGATAATATCATCAGTTTCATTGCAGGACATGTGGACTAATGACCAATATCTAATGCTTTGCCTGCTTGCGGGTAAGTCAGATGGCAAATACTGAACCAGAGTTTGTTTCCCAAGGCAGAACAGTGCCTTGGAAACTGTTGCAAGCTGTTGGCATCGGTCAGGGAGAAGGCTGGATGAACAATGGAATGACAGGCTAGATTAGGAGCTGTCATTTTAAGTAACCAGAAGGACATCTGTTTTGCTGAACTGTCTCATGGTAGGTTTCTTATGTGCTTGCATCCAACGTAGCATCCAGCAGAAAGTGCACAGGCTAAAATTAATAGGCTGGTAGTTTCAAAACTAGAGAAAGTTTTGCTGTCTCTGTGTGGTGTAGCCGTTAATTGCTGTGATGTGGGTGGAAAATAAAATGCAGATCAGGGTCACAGAGTCATGGAGATCAGCAAAATGAAACATTATTTTTAAATATGCTTAGGTTGGGTGAAGAGTTTTGAAGTTAAGATCTTTCAGCAAGAGCTTTGTAAAAGCAAGTTCATTTTGCTGAATGAACGCAAACTAAATGTCATGTAAAATGAAGCTGCTGAAAATCTAATTCTGTCCCTAAACAGCAACTGAGAGTCAAAGAGGATGAAAACCATGCAGCTTTCAGTGCAAAGGTACCTGGTTTGCACCCACAGGGACCTGGATTTCAACAAAGAATTAAACTAAAAGTCAGTCTGTTGCCTTTTTGACAAATATCAGTTTGGCAAATTATCATATGCTGGTTTTCAGTTTTACTGTCCTTATTGTTTCAGTACAACTCTTTCTGGGGATTATATAGGGAAGTTTGCCTTCTAGGAACTTTAAGGAGTGTATGGGCTATCTGTAGCCTGTGAGAGTGTAATTTTTTTGTTTGCTGTGTGCCAGACTGTAATTCTTGATTCAGTTGGTGCTGCCTTTCCCAAATAACCCTGATGACTTTGGGGAGATTTCTTGCCTGAGTAAGAGTGCAGAGGTGAGTAAGGAAGCATCAGGCTGGTCCTATATAATTTCTACTGATTCTGTTCCAGAGGTAAAATGCAGGAATATACTGTCTGTGGAAAGAGTGCTGTTCTGGGAATACAGTGAAAGGAAGAGGAGATATTTTTGTTGCTTGGTGGCTTGACAAATGCAAGTTTAGAGGCCGTTCTCTTAAAACGGAGCTTTCATTATGTGGATGTTCTGTGATTTCATTGTAGTATTTATAAACAGTAGTCAGCACTTCTAATGAATGCTTGATTCAGCAAGAGCTTTGTGCCTGCATAGTGTTTGTATAGTAACATCAGTGGAGTTTGGCTAACCATATGCAAGCATATGGCTATGCAAGACAAACAGAACCATGAAAAAGCCACCCCAACTTCAGCATGAATTAAACAATGTGTTCTAATGCATGGTTGGTTTGCTTCTGGTCCTATTGCAGTTCATGAAGAAGTGACATTAAAAGCACACTAGATAATAGTGAGGAGAACAGCAATTGCAACAGTGTTGAGGACCAAAAGAGGTATAACCATGGGTGTCAAGCTGCACTTGGGCCAGTGGGTAAATACGTGGGTAATTTGGAAGACTTTTTGTGTAGCATATTTTTATGAAGGGCTGGACAAGTTGCCAGGCATATGTATAAATATGTGTATTTTTTAATTCTTACACTTGGCCTTTACAGAAGTTTGATGGGTAGCAAGTTGATTGATTTGACTGTCTTGTTTCTTTGTGTCCTGTATAGCAAAAGGTTTTCTTGCATCCTACCAGAAGTACAGCTCTGAATAAGTGATATTTGCAAGCTGCAGAGAATTAACAGCTGTTTAGGCTGTTGCTCTTCCTGCCAGTTTCCATTAGCCTAGCATAACAGCAGCAGTAGTAAGGGTAACTTTTTGTGTGACACCAAAAGTATTCCTCTGTGAATCCTGCCTTTGCAAGTTGGGATTTCCAGACACACATAAAGAAATTAATTACTTTTTTTCCCGTATAGTTCCAATGGAAGTGACTTTTGAGTCATCCTGCATGACAATAGAGATGAATCTGCTTGTTAAGATGTCCTGAGTCTCTCATCACTGCATGATAGGTCACAGTGCAAAGATGCCAGTTTGTCATGTCACAGTAGCCCCATGAAGAGAACAAGAAATAGGACAGGAGATAGGCAAGATGAGTGAGCAACTTAAGCAAGCTGCTTTGCGTAACACCTCTGGAGTGGGCTGTGGTGCTGCCTGGCGAAGCCTGCAGTTTGGTACTGCTGGAGTTCAGCAGCTTCTGCTGTTGTGTTTTGCTGCAGAGAATCTGGTGATCTTCAGTTTAACAGTCCAAGTAGCAAAATGCAGTGTGTAGATGGATTGGTCGAGCACCTGCAAAGCTTCAGGTTACCATTTGGAGTCAGCAGCAACAGTATCTGAACTGCTCTGCTGTTGCTTCCCTAGCATCCTTCCTAGATTGCCATGGGGATACTACTGTTTGCCTCCAGGAGCTTTCTACCCTGCCTCTGTCTTTCCCAGGCACCCTTTGCTTCCCATTCCAATGGTGGTACGGGTTTTTGTTGTGTTTATTTTATTTTCAAAATGATGAAGAGATCAAGCTGCCTTTTCATTTGATTAATGTTGTGTCTGCAGCGGGGGAAAAAGGTCAAGTTGACTGGAAAGTGGAGAGAGTTTGAGTTTGGCTTATATTCATTTGATCATACTAGTTATTTGCTTTGTTTTCATTCTTTGGGCCCTAACAAAATGCTTGGAAACACTAAAGAATCACCCAGAATTGTGACCTTATCTTAACAGAGCAGTGAAAGATATTTAGCAGGGTATGTCCCAGGAGGGCTGGCAAAAGTAGGCAGTTACATTTCACAGGCTGATCAGATTCCATTTTAATACAAAGTTCTTGGCAATCCCTAGCGATATTGCAATCCTAAGACCAAAGCAGAAAAAAATCTACAGTATCTCAGCACAACACTATGTATGTTGTGTTCATGGATGCTCATTTAAAGGAGGCAAAAAACCATACTGTAGCAGCATTATGAAAAGAATACAGATCCCAGTCTCAAACACTGTGTGACACTATCTGAATATCTTTCAGCTTGAAACTTGAAAAGACTCCCCATTTTTAAGATGCTTTTGAAAGTTGAACTTTGTTTCATCTTCTGCATAAAGGTTCCAGCATCAGCAGGACGAGGGCTCTGTCTGTTTGGACCGGGGGTTTTAAACATGTTCCTACACACTGGGGAAAATCTGGCCTTTTGATATCGTAAATTATTTGGGGGAGTGGTACCCAGCTTGGTGTTTCCTTCTAGAAAAAAGAATTGAAATGAATGACCGGTTTATGCAGCTTGAGCCTTTGACAGTTTCCATGCAGAGCTCAGAGTGACAACTGGGAACGATGGCCACAGAAAAGTTCAACTAGATCCTCTGCCTCAGAGTTTCCAGCAAGCGATTTGAGAGGAGAGAGAGGGAGGACCCAACCTAACTCTGAGGTTACTTAATCCTCCAGAGAAAGGAAGTTTTCATATTACTGCTCTCCCTACATATGCTGCCTTGTTTGATTTGAGCTGCTGCCAGCTGCTGTTTTTAGTCTCCAGTCAGTCCTTCTGCCAGGCTTTCACTCTCCCCCTCTTGTGCACTTTTCTTCTCTAGACTTATATTCTTTTTTCTTCATCTCTTCTGTCATCACACTTGCTCTTGTTTCCGTTATTCTGAAATGGATATTCTCAAATGGATTCTCGCTCCTTATTTTGTCACTCTGTTTGGCCTTGTTTTATCTTCTCCTTTCTCTTTTTGTTGCTCCTAGTCCTTTTTTTTTCCTAGCTTGATTTCAATTCTCCCTGTTATCTGAGTGGTTCTGTAAGACTTGGCTAAATGTCATAGAACAAGTCTTCATTTTCAGAAGTCAGAATAGAAAAGGACCTCTTTCAGGGCTGTGGGATCCAAAACAGTGCAATATTTTTTTGATCAGGCTCATTGGCGCCTACCAAACTTTGTGCATACCTCAGGGTCACTGGCTTGGTAGACTGCCTACCTGATTAACTAGTGGAGAAAACTATTCATGTAACTGCATGCTGAAATAAGCTGAAAATCAGCCTGTTAAAAATGCTGGGGATTTTGGAGAATAGAGTTTTGCCTATAGGTGACTGCTCCCAACAGTTTTCTATAAGTTTTTTTGTTTGTTTTTAGCTGAAGCCAACCACCCATGGGAACTCTGATGTCCTATGTCACGAAGAACATCCACTCTGATTTTTGTCATCAGTTTAACTACATCGGGTTCCTCCAATTCCTTTGGCAAAATGGCTGCAGTTCCCTCATGCTGACAAGTCCTGTGCCCCCGTAGTTGGGCTATCCAGCCACTTGAAATTTCCTGCTTTGCATCTGCCTGCTGAGGGCATCTTTGCATCTAGCTGAGAAAATGTAAGAAACAAGAAATTTCCATGAGAAAGGTTATTTCAGTTAGTAATTCATTAGGAAGATGGTGGGAGGGATATCCTAGCCCCCAGAATTGGAGGTTTTAGTGACGTAGTGTCTTCATTGTATTGCAGTTCTATCTCAAGAAAGAAGTCTTGGGAATTTGAGGCTTGCTTTATCTTTGTGCTGCTGCTTATCTCCTCCCACTCATGATCTCTGATCACTGTTCACCTGGATCTATTCTGCCAGTTCCCAGGGAGAAGTTCTTAAAGGAGAAAAGGAGGACCTGCACATGCTGCCAAGCTAGCAAAGCAGGGAGAGCAGTATTTTAGGTATTGATTATATCTAGTGCCATGAGCTGTGCTAAACAGCCCAAAAGCAGCAAGGAGCTCTCTCCCAAGCCTGCTGCATTAGAGGAGCTGGCAAAGCAGGGGGGCTCATGGCATGGCCTTCCCTGGTCGAGCTCCAGCGAAGGTTTGGTTGGATGTCTGCATGTAGGAGTTGTACATGGCACAAGGCGCCTTGCAGCGAAGACCTGGCTGCGTTGTGAACATAGCCAGAGCTGAGAGTGCTGTTGAGAGAGAGAACAGGAAGGGAAATCTGCCTTGGGGATTGTGGGAGTGCTGAGAGGACATCTAAGGAGCTTCACCTGCAGGGTTCCTAGAGATTTACTGGAGAAAGGGGGGGATCTGGCATTGCACTAGGAGGGTTTTGTGGGGGTAGGAGTTGAGTAAATACTGCCACGTTTGACTTGCCTGTTTTTTGGAGGGGATGCAGTTTGGCTTGAGCAAGTAACATTCCGTGTTTTCAGTCATATCTATCAAATTCCTTTAAAAATCTAGCTAGCATATGGTTTACCTGTGGTTATTTCCCATGCTTTCTTCGTATGTAAGGCACTGGCATTATAATTTCTTTGATCCTCTAGTTGATTGGATTCACCCACTTGCTCTGGGAGATGCAACCCAATAGACTGAGCGTTCTCATGTGCTTTGCCACTGCAGCCTTCCAGGTGGTATCTATGCCTTAGGAGGTCTGTTCAGGTTTTGCATTATGCTGTACACTATATTCTGTGTAATTTCAACCCTGAAACTGTGCCCACCACTGCTGCGTGTGCTGGTGCTGGGTGGTTGGGCTGTTCTCACCACAGGATCCGAATGCCTCTTTGCTGAAGTCTGTTTGCTCCTTGCTTTCTGCACCCCATGCTGTGGGAACAAGCTGCCTGCGTGTTCCTGTGCTGCTCTTCTACTCTGCACCCACCTCGAAGTGTGAATGCTTGTCAGGTGTCCTTAATAACATGAATCTGGCACTGTTTTATTTCCAGCTCGACTGCTTAGCTCAAAGAATGTGTTCTTTGAAGAAGAAAGCAATTTCACCTGAAAGTAAATGGCCAAATGGAATTTTACTTAGTCCTCACAATAGAGGCCATTTACTGCTGCTGATTGCCATCATGGCACACTTGGAAGTGAGAACAAACATACTACACCCCTCCAATACACACAGGCCTTTTTTTCCCCAACAGATTTATTCATTAAGCATATGTTCAAAGACTAAACCTCTCCACTTTTTAAATAGAACCATTTTTAACTGCTTTTTTGTAGATAGAGTACCACGGTGTTATGAAAAACCCATTAATGTTCCAGATTTAATTAACTAAAATATTCTATTAAAGCTCCATTCTGCTGCAGCACTTGTTTGACAATAGGCAGATAAATACCCAATGGGATTTATTGGTGATTGACCCTCAAGTGACTGGTGGGTTGCTTTGCTAAGTCTCTTACAGTCTGAATACCTTTGACTCCCTTTTAGGAATGGCCTATAGGAAAGGCCTTTTACCTCCAAGCTGAGAAGCGATGGTGAGGGGGTTAGACTGGCAGGCCTGATCTTTTCTGCATAGGCTCCTGCTCAACTCGGTACCAAGTTCGTCTAACCAATTTGGCAGACTTTAAGGAAGAGGGATGACACTCCTGAAAGGCCCTTAAATGCCTTCTGTCTTCTATGCCTTCTGTGGAAGATAAAGATAAATACAGAGAGCTCTTCAGAGTAGGTAATTCCTCTTTCTGGAGGGCTCCCTAGATGGCGGGGGGCTCCCTAGTGCTGCCAAGTTCTGCATCTCCTTTACTGGAGATATTAAAGAGCATGTATCCCTTTCCATGGCAGATGATGCCTGTGCAACAGCTTTTAGGTGAAGCTTTCTTTGCTCATGCTTTTCTGTGCGCTACTAAAGTACTCTCTCCTTTTGAAGAGATGTGTGACCTACACGCATCTCTTAGTAGTGTGATGCTACAGCCTTTCAGCTTTTAAGGTTCTTTCATGATCTGTAGAGATGAAAGATCAGTATGTGAAGTAGAGTGGAGTGTAGTATTAGGTCTTATTTTTCTGGGGAAACCCTGGTATTTCATCTTTTGTGTCTCTGGCACATTGGAAATAGATTACAGTGCTTCTGCTAAGTGTAGACATGGCAGAACATAATAACCAAAGCAGAGCTATGCATTTTGCTTATGGTCTTCATAATATGATTAATAACTGTCTTCTGTCAAAAGGATAAGTGTGGGATGCATATACTTGTCCTTGAGATGCAAGCAAAAGGTCTTTTAGTTTGGCATCTGCTGAGAGGTTGGAGGTAGGGCTGGTTTGATAGTTGCACATTTGTCCTTAGAAGCTAAGAAAGAGCTTTCCAAGCCTCCTTTGCATGAGTCCAAGTTGTTCTTGTAGAAGTCAAATTTATACCTCAGTGTGGGAAGATGGTATGAGGGTTTTAACATTTCCCAATATTGCAGATGGAGCGTTAAGCATAGCACAGCAGGAATATAGCTTAAAAGAAAAAAATGCTGCTTCTCGTTGACATGTTCGTTACCCACCCCCCATAAGTAGCATTTGATTCTGTGTACTTCAAAGTCTATTAAACGAGTGCTGAATTTTATAGGAAGTGAGCAATACTTTAATGTGGGAGCAAAACAGCAGGACAGCCAGTCCATCAGAATATGATTTGCTCTATTTGCAATGGCCTGAGTTATAGGTATTATGAAATAAGTTGCTCATGAAAAGGAAGAAATGCTTTAATTGAGGTGTGGGAAAAAAGTCAAAAATATTTTTTCAGCAGCCTCAATTCATAGATGAGATGGTGAAATGAACCACCATCTTTTCATCCTCAGAAGAGGAAATATCATGAGACCGTTAGACCTGCAGCAAGGGAGGTTTTAACAGTGTCCATCTTTGGCAGCTCTGCGTCCCACCGACTCAGAAGACCTGCCCCCGATAGGAGATGATGTTGCAGTCCTCTCTGGGGTGGCTCGGATGCAAGGTATCTAAGAACATTTCCATGCTGTTTACTGGAGGACAATACAAAATCCCCAGATTAGCTCAGACCAGGCTGTCCCTGGAACTGTTGCAGGACCCCAAAAATGTATCTTCTCACTCTTTACACTCTGCCTTGCAGTCCTGCTGATTAATGCCAGCTCTTGCTAAGTTTATAGCAAAATGAGTCTGTGTGGTATGAGGTACATTCACCTTACCAGGTGAACCAGAGTCTTGAGATGCAGAAATTCACCGAATTTGACTCTCTGGATTATTTTGCAGAGAGCGAAGTTTTGGCTGTAGACAGGAGATGCAAAATCCTTGCAGAAAATTTGCAAAGCTCCTCATTATCCTGTAAGACAAGGTGTGCTTTTTTCTTTCCATCTCACCTTCTCTAACAGATGTGTAATAGCTTGCATGTGTCTGTTTATCTAGCCATAACATTCCCCTGTACCTAATTCTGCCTCAGGAAAGAGAGTGGGAATACACTGTTAGGTTTCTTAGTGCTCTACTTATAGCAGTGTGGCTGCGCTGAAGAGCACAGGTAGGATAGGAAGCCTCACAGACCGGACACAAGTAAACAACAGGGACTGTTATCTTCCTGTAGATGCAGCATTCACATTTTGTGCTATTATGTGGATGGTTGGAGAGGAGAGAAAGTTGTTGACACCTTTATACTTATCAGGCTTCAACCTCTGTGTGTCCCTAAGATGCAGGGGCTGCCGTTACGGAGGTAGCAGAACAGTGAGCTGGAAGCAAGGGCACTTAGTTGTCCAGGCTGTGCATTTGTGTCTGTAATGGAGCTTTCCAGGGTGGAAATAGGACATTGTAGCACAGGAGTAATATTGAGTAATATTGACTCTTATTTCTAGCTGTTTACACCTTTATCCATCCATTTGCTTATTCTGGAGCCTAAATGACAGTATCTGAATGATAGCTCTGCTTGTGGAGTCAGCGAAGATGTGTAAATACAGTCTTGTAAATCTATGAAAGAAAATGAAATGTTTATGCTTGTGATAGTAACCTTAAGGTGTGTGTCAGGTGTGTGGCTGGAGATGATCAGTTCGACTGGTCTTAATATGACTTGCTTTGCTCAGGAAAAAATGTCTTTGGAATGCAGGTTGAATGTGATGGTGCTTTACTTGGTGCTTTTGCTGAAGGCTTCAGGGCGTGAGTTTTTAGCCACTTCATAAAACAGGCTCTGCTCAAGTAAATGACATCAGAGTGTTCATGTCTGATACTGGCAGCAGGCCAGCGTCTCACCCATCTGCTTCAAAGCCCAAACCCTTATATCCCTAGAGCAAAGAGCAGATTTAAAACCTACAGGACACCAGGCTACTAAGTTGCTCAAGAGAAATTAGAAATACACACAAGTGGGATTGACATCAGAGCTGCGGAAGCTCATTTATGAGAAGAGATTTTGGGTTTTATCAAGCAATAAAAGTGTGCTAACCAACAGCAGCATTATGAATACAACATGCTTTCCGAAATGTATAAAACTCTAATGCAAGTAATTCTTTTAAGTTACTATTGCTGTTTTTTGTTGTTGTTGTTGTTTATGCATTAGACACTCTTAAACATATCTTCTAATTAAAGCTCAGAGGCACAAAAATGGTGATTTGGGGGTGAGTGTTGGTTATCTTATGTCACAAATATATCAACCCTATATATCTAAATCTGCATCTTTGTTGCATTGCTGGCAGTTTTCAGTGGCTGTTTTGTCTGTCCAAGGCTAAATCATGAGTGAAACCCTAGCTCTCTATTTTAAGCTATGGAATTACAGAGTTGTTCTGTGGGTTTCCATTTTCAGTATTAAAGGGGTTTGGGAAGCTGGGAATGATGTGGGACAACGAACTCAGTTGAAAGCCACCTGTACTGTCTTATGAAAATTAAAGGCACCCCCAAATTTATTTCCAGGCACTTAAAAACATTCTCTGAAGGAGGGAAAAGAAAAGAGAGAGAAAAATGTATTCTTCAAAACAAAAAAGGGCTGCAGTTAATTGTTAGGCAGTAATCAGAAAGCCCTTCTGCAAAGGGTTTGTGAGGAAATGAGGGAAGAGCCTCCTATCAAAACAAAAGCCTTTGAATAGAGGGCTGATTGAGAGATGGCAAATGCTAATTATGTGTGGGCGTGATGGAGGTTAATATTCACCGCCTCTGCCCACCAAGGGTCTGTGTTCGCTCGTTAAGAGCTGTAATTTGACCCCATATTTAATACTTTAATTGTCTCAAAGCGAAGACCCTGTCCTAGTGTCCCTGTCCTGGTTGCCACGAGAAATAACATGCCCCCTGACTTGATGTGTTTCTTAGTAGAAAAAGGACAGTGCTTAACACAGTCTTGTGCTTAAAAACGGTGAGGTTTAATAGAGCTGTTAAGAATAAACCTCTTTAATAATGGGAGTAGAGTTTACATGTGCACAAGGGCATAACTGTACTTGACCTGGAAATTAAGAATAACTCCCTTTTAGTAGAGGCTTAGAAGTTTATAACCAGCCTTGGGGGAGAATCAGACCTCAGCAGATGGTATAGTAACTATCCCTAGGGTTGTTTTCTGTGACAACCTTATTGCTAGTGATGACTCCTAGCCTTTCTCCTGTTGTGGAAATAGGAGCCTTATCTTTTTAGACCAAAGAGCCAAAGTTTGTTTTCCCTCACTCCCATGGAAGCAGGGCTCATACCTCAGCTTGGGTAGTATCAGACAATCCCGTTCTGGACTCTTTAGCCCTTGCAGCTCGCATGTTGCATAGGAACCATGACAGGCTAGAGGTCTGGTGAAATAAGTTACTTCCTCTTACTAGATAGACTGGGGATATTAACAAGCCAGAAGTGCTGTGTAGGATTCCAGGTCTGGGAGGAGAAGGTTATTGAGCATCTGGGTTTTCCTGAGCAGGAAGAGATCGGTAGCAGCTCAGAGGAAGCCTTGAGTTCTCACCCTTCAGTCAAGCAGTTTGTTGTGGCAGACTGCATCCCTCCTCCTGCGATGCTAGAATGTAAAACTGCCTTCCAAAGTCTATTGATTACTTGGAACAAAAAAAAAAAAAAAAAAAAAAAAAAAAAAAAAAAAAAANAGGGAAATTTGGGAAGGCTATGAGTTCTGTTTTTCACTTTCCCATATTTCTTTTCCCTTCCAGATAACCATATTTTGTCATGAAGTGTCTTCTGGGCAACAGAATTATGATTGCCTTTAGGGGGGAAAAAATATAAAACTGGAAAACTGGAAATATGGAAGCCCTATCAATACAGTATCACTGAAACCTCAGGCCAAACCCCAATTCAGACTGACTTTTGTCTCTGCATTTGAGGCCTGTAGAGAGCAAACACATTTCCAAGTGAGCAGACTGCTCCATGAGAATTACTGAGAAGCCAGATACCAGGTTAGTGAAAAACAGACCCTTTCCCACAAGGGAAAAAACAGATTCTGTTTTTGAAGTACTAATTAGACTTAATAACACAAAATCCTTATCTACAAAGCCCTAATTTTTCTACTGGATGCAAACAGTAGCAGCAAGCGAAGAATTACTCTAAAAATTCAGCACAGTTGTCCTGGTTCCATCTGAAAGTCAGTTTAGCAAGCGCAGAAATTAATCAACTAAAACTAGGGACCTTCTTTTCCGTAAGTGATAAATGGTGTTCTCCAGAAACCCAAATAAAGGAGAGAAAGAAAGAAAAAACCTTGATGATTTGGTGAATCATGTTTATTTTGAACTTAGTGTGTGTAAAATATCTTGAATGAAAAGAAACCAAAACATGACCAGAGGCTTGCTGGTATGTGCTCCACAGTCCAAGTTGGTTCTGCCAGCTCAGACTTCTGAACGAGTGGAAGAGGAACAGCCTAAGCAGCAAGGGAGATTTCAAGCTGTTAGCCTTATGTTATGTAATCTGCTACCTGCTTTTAGGAGAATTTGAGAACTTATTAAATTAAGGTTCTTGTTTTTTCACATGCCTGCTGTTCTATGTCCAGCCTAACTTATTAGGCAGCTATGATATCAATAATCATGATAAGCATCTATCCCAGCACTGATAGTGGGTTGTGGGTCCATTTTTTACTTTGTGGTTTAGCAGACAGGTAATAGAAGACTGGTTCTTGTTATATTTGGTTGTCATGAGAGCTGCAAGTAGCTAAGATTGTCTTCATCTTTTCCATATACTTCTGTCTGAAAGAAGAGTGAGGTTTGGACATCTTCCACTTCTGGCCTCAGCAATCAAAGGTCTGTCCAGATGGCAGTGATGCTTGTCACTGGGCCACTTTCCTTTGGCAGCCAGGCACTTACTACATGGTGTCTGTTGGAGCAGTAAAATATCCTGGCATCCAGAAAATTCACCTAACCCAGAGAAAAGAGGGAAAACCCAAGGCTTTGCCTGAAGCTGGAAGGTTACACAGCACATCAAGCCCCCAGCACCAATGATTTGGGCAATCAGATGAGGTTTGCAAGTCTGTAGCTGGCCAGTCCCCCTCCTGTAGAAGGAGAGGAGAGGGAGGCAGTTTGTCTTGCAATCTGCTGTTTCTCCCCTGCATCTCTATGGCAGCTTGCAGGCTTGTTCTTAGAGGTGACCCTGCTGCGTTACGATAACGGGCATGGGTGACAGCGAACTTTTTTTTTTTTTTTTTTTTTTTTTTTTTTTTTTTTTTTTTTTTTTTTTTTTTTTTTTTTTTTTTTTTTTTTTTTTCTGACTTCACCCCTTTTCTTTCCTCCCACCCGTCGCAGATGAAGTGGCAGGTGGCCTGAGTGGGAGCAGTGTGAAAATGGATGCGGAGCAAGCGTGTGAGTCAGCACTTGGGCAGGGAGCTGCTGAGCAGCAAGGCAGCAGCCCTTCCCCTCGCCCGCTCCGGCATCGCCCCGCTCCCCTCCAACAGGAAGAGGCCGAGCAGAGGTGGGACTGGGCTGTCCAGCAGCAGGGAGCAGAGCCTGTGTTCTGTTCAGCAGTGCTCAGCTCAAATAAAGAGCAGGGCTAAATGTTGACTCTCCTTTGGCAAAGCTGCTTTTCTAAGAAGTCTGCGAAAGATTATACCAGTGAAGGCGTAAAGGCATTGGATTAAAAATGCATAGATCTCAGTTCAGTGCCTGTCATGATCCCGGATTTTCTGCATGACTGTATTCTTCTCTTTCTTTTCTCTTGGTGTCTTTCCTTTTTGGAAATTAGTTTGGCTCACGCTGCAGCCAGACTCCACCAACTGAGCTTGAAAGTAGATCTGAAACTTCAGTGCTTTTCCTGGCTTGTAGGTGAGACCCATTTCCTTCCCTGTGCTGTTGTTTCAAGAACTCTGCAAAGAACATTTACTCTTCCCAGTGTGAAGGCTGCAGATTTTAAGCATACTAAGTACTTCCAGAAAGTACTTAGACTTAGGGACTTGTACTTACTGGCATTTCTGCATTTCTGACGTTTCTGGGTGGTTCTCTATCCTATTGGGGTAGATTTACTTTTTTCTTTTCTTTTTTTTCCCCCCCTCTCCCTTTAACATTAGGGAGGAGCATTATTGTGTCTAAGTTTGCATTTTTGTAATGATGCAGAAAGGTTGTGTATTTTTTTTTTAGTAGTTTCTTTGCTTCTTTCAGAAGTAGAGGCTGAAGTAGGTTTTTTCCTATTGTAGTCTGAGCAATTGAAGGTAGACACTTTGCATCTGTGCATGTGTCTACCCAAAGCTTTCTGTTTCAAAGCTGTAATTTCAGTCATTGTCACATATCCTTGTGTTCCAGATCTGGATCTTCTCAAAGAGCAGGTGAACTCTTTTCTTCCCTTTTGACTGGTGGAGGTAACAGGAAGGAAGAAGAACATGAGGATGGTGTCATCTTGAATCTTCAGAGGGCCAGGCACGGTTTCTCTGAGAGCTCTGAGTAGCTGTATTGCTCTTGATGAGCATATCAACCCAGGCATCAAAAGGGAGTGACTTAAATGCCAGTGTTCTTGGTTACTTCCAATATGATCATTTTAGTAGAAATCTATACCTTTCCCACTTGGAATGGCAGACTATTTCAGTTGTTTCCCACAACTTTGAAAGCCTGTAGCATATCCCTGCTCATTCTTACAGGACAAGGTTACGTACGGTTGATGCAAATGGAAAGTATTAGAAACCATAAGTTGAATCTATTTAAAAGTAACTCAGGAGACTGGCAGCTATGTCCCTTGTGTGGCCTTTGTGAAGACTCCCTCATTACTCTTCAATGTGTCAGGTGGTGGTCAGGTGCTCAGACATCGTATTTTAAAAAAACATTGTCAAATTTGTTTATGCTATAAGCTCTGTTACACATACTAGGCTTCAAAGAGAATGAAGTCTGCAGCTCAACTGAATGAATCTAACTGGCTTTTCCAGTTAGCTGTTAAGCTGCTTTTGGAATTGCCTTGATGCCTTGCAAGGTTTAGTGGTAAAGGTAGTGGGGTATGTAGATCTGTCCAGGTTCTCACTAGTGCTTGAATTAAGCTGTCTGCTATCTCCTGAGGAGCTCCCCATGTGGTTTCCCAGTACAAATGAAAGATCTACCAACAACAAGTGTTTGGCAGCTAGAGTTGGAGCTTTTTCCAGGATGGAATTGAAAATATCAAGACAATTTGAGTTAGGAATGCAGAGAACATCAAGAAGAAAGACTTTTCCGAGTGGTGAATTGTATCCATCCATAAGCAGCCTTGAAAGTGGCTAGTGGTTTGAAGAAGTTCAGGAGAGGTTTCTGAGGTGTAAGGAGGTGGCTGGCTGGTCGAGTTCCTATGGAGAAGGGAAGGTAGGGACCCAAATTCTTTTTGACATAGACGTCTGACAGCTCTCTTTGATGTCTGCTTCCCACAACACACCACCATGCTAAAAAGATTACTTAAAGGTTGTTTTTGTTGGACGTGCTTATACTTTGCCATTCTTTCCTTCAGAGGACAATTCTTGCCAGGCACAGCAATCATCAGGAGCTGGGCAGATTGAGAGGGATGTGGGGCACCAATTCTGCATGTGCACCAACCATGGTGTTAGTGCTTTCTTCATTCCTCTTGAAATGATGTTTTAATAGAGCAGCTATATTGCATAGGTGCCAGAGACCCTAAGAGTTATCACTACCTGAGAAGCCACCATGGAAAAAAAAAATCCAATGAAAAAGTCACCACAACCCAGGATGTGTGCAGGAATCTTGTGCAGGCAGAGTGTAATGGATGTGAGTAAAACGTAAATGTATAACAGTTATCTTTTCATTGCTAAGTTGCATTTTGTTTTACCATTACAAAAATCCTTGGATAAGGAGCAAGTCCTTTCATCCCACAAATATTTTGTTAAATTCAGCATTTTTGCATAGCAGAGGACAAATTTTCTTGCAAAGTACTGTCTTCATTGAGAAGTACAGCCAGGATGTGTGGTCCTGGGCCTGTGCTGCTTTACCTGTGAAGGCTCTCAGGATAAATCAGTTGACTTTGAGGAGCTGCTGCTGCCTTGTCTACAGTAGCAGTCAGATGTCGTGCAGGAAGGCATTGCCTTGCCCATCGCTACAATAGTCCCCTTCAGTTGTTCCCTGAAGTGTAGTATTTTAACCCTATTTTTTATTCAAATAGAATATATATATGTTCTCAGTTTATTCTTCTGTCCTTTACGTGCTCATACACAGAGTCCAATGAAGGAAGAGATAGAGTTACAGGGGCTCCTGTATAGACATTTTCTGCATAAAGGAAGCCAACTTTTACTTTAGGAATGGATAAGAAGTTTCCCTGTGTAGATTGTTACGTAACAGTATGTTGTGCCATGTGGGTGACTATGTTCAGAGAAAGAGTATAGAATGGAGAGACGGTTGCTTTGATCCAAAGAGTTTGTTTTTCAAGTGCAAGGATGATGGCTGGACTTGTGATGCTGTTGGAAAATTTTAGGGTCCTTTAACAAGTCCTATGGCTGCAACAACCCTCAGAGGCCTCTTCTTTCTTCTGCCAAAGGATTTTTCTAGCAAGTGCAGGCTTATGGTGAAGGAAAAGTGCTTGTGGATCTCAAATCCTCATCTTCATAAGACAAAAATTAAGGAGCATGGCATGGAGATGGTAAACTTTGGTGCAGACAAATCACTACCACAAGTGAGGCACAACTCACTCCTGAAGGTAGTTTTGCTTCTGGGCTCTCTCCAGACCTGCCTGCTGCTCTTGACATAACAGAACAGAGTTTTTGACATATTTGTCCATAGCCTTTCAGGATGAATCCAGGGCCTTAGGACAAATAGGTGAAATCAGAAACAGCAGCAACTTACACTTCCTATTGCATTTCTATGTTCCTGTCCTTTTTAATTGGTTGTTCTTCTATGTTTTATTGACCTTTAATCTGAACCCTTGATCGTGTTTGTGGAAATGTACCAAGTCAGCACACAGCAAATAAAGTCTGCCAGTTACTGTCAGCATTAGCTATGGTATGTACACATATACCTGGGTGTACATCTGTTAACCATGCATCTGGAGAAATATCTATATAAAATACAAAGCCTTGGGGCTTTCCTCCCATGGCAAGATGTAAATCAGTAGTAATTGCATTGAATGGACCTGATCTGTCACTGTCACCGCCAGCTTGCAAATGCTTTTGCTTCTGTGCATACTGCACCAAAATACTATTACTGGGTGGCTAGCTCCTCCACTGCGGCTTTGCATTGAATGGAAAAGCATTACAGTGTTACTAAGTCTTGAGTAAAAACTCATTCCAGAAGTTATTAGAACTAAAGCCTATTTTAGTAGTGCCTTGGGACACCCTGACAAAATCCAGAGTCCGTTAGCACTCTCCAGACACCCAGAATAGGACAGTCTGTGCACTAGAAATTTATAATTAAATCAGAGAAAAAGCAGCCAGGAAAGGGAAAGGAGAGAAACTGAGCAAGAATGGGACAAAACAGGTGGTTTTGCCCTCATGCAGCTGGGAAGTGTGTAGTAGCAAATAGCACAGAAGGTTCTTTTGAAACAGTAAAAACAAAAAGGTGCAGCAGTCTAAATGAGAATTTATTAACAACAAAGCGCAGATCCTGCACCTCCGGAAGGAAAGGGAAAATAATTTATCCGCCCACACTCGCTTTTTCCTGACGAAGGCAGGTGAATAGAGCTGCACTACCGGAGCGTGACGCTCGCAGTCCCGAGCAGCGCTCGGGGATGCGGAGCTGTGGGGTAGCTCACGTTCCCGGGAACACAAAAGCTCCGCGGTGCCTGCCGCTTGCCGGCTACTCACTCCCTGCACATGTCTCTTGCACGTGAAGGTCTCGCCAGCCCAGCTGTGATGGAGCCAGGAGAGGAAGCTGAAGGACAAGCGGGACGGCTGAGCAGGAAGGAGCAGTCTGGGGAAAGCTGCCGGAAAACGGCCCCGCTTGCTTGGTCTGCCTGGTGGAGTGGATTAGTGCCCGGAGACAGGATGTATCTGTTTGTCCTCTCGCAGGTGTTGGTAAGGCAGCTTGTTGTCACTTTGAAACACTGGGGGCCCCCTTTTTAAAGCTATTTTGGCATGGGAGCTTTACAACCATCCCCACTCTTGTGAATTGTGGGCTCCCATCCCAGCCTGCTGCCCCTCTACCAATATCTCCTTCTCCAATGGAGAAGTCCACTTTGCTACAAAACCATCCTGTGCCACTGCTAAGCAGAGGGATAGCACCTTCTGGCTCAAACATAACCTGGGAGGGGAACCCCTTAGACCTCTCCCCCTTGGTATGGGATTGGGCTGCTTCTCTCTGTGGCAGTTATTGCTTTTAACATTCATGCAGCCTTGAGTGGCTCGAATGAAATGTTTCATTGTGTATGTATTTATGTGTATATGTCTGTGTAGGAATATATGTGTGGATATGGTTATCTGAGAGAGCTCTGTGTAGTAGGATGTAGACCTTTCAATAACATGCAAAGCATATTGAATACCCATTTTGATTTAAAAATAGTTCAGAGGGATCTCTGTTTTTCTTTTGATGTACATAGTCCTTTGCTAATGTAAAATCAATGACCTAGGTCCACTTAATGCTAACTGAGCATTTAGATCTCAGTCTTTTTATTCCTGTCAAGCTACAGTACAGAAAATACCTGATTTCTTCTAAAAGCGAAAATCGTAAACAACATAAAATTGATGAGGACTAAATTAGTTAATTATGCAGTCTTGAAATGAAAATGTTGCTTAAGGAGGAGTGCTCATTATGTGTTTTCTGATTGCTTGCGCAGCTTCTCTGCATGATGCTGTGCTACAGCACGTACGGGAGCATCCCAGCAGCTCAGAACGCCTTGGACCTGCTCTCTTACACACTTACCCCCTTTGGACAGTTTCTGTCAGAGCAAGGAGAGGTAGGTTCCTGTGTTTGTGTCCCTGGTAGAGTGGTTGATATTAGTAGCCTTAGGTGATGCTTCAAATGTTTCTCTGGTTTAAGTGTATAATACATATGCAGTTAATATAGTGACTGCTATACTATGTGTGGTAGAAGATATTTTTTGAAAATACATTCTTGGAAAAAAGGGGCTAAATTTGACCATGTTGTTAAATCAGCAGAGTGGAGTTTAAATAAATTGAGAATGATTGCAAATGAAACCAAGTAATGAGCCTCTGTGGCTTACTCCACAGTATGAGAGCTGAAGCTTATTTACTAGGATGGACAGAATCTTAGATTTTGGGAAGATGGAAGGAGCACAAAAAGGCTGTGAAACACAAGACTCTCCATAACTTTCTGTTTTTTTCTTGAGTGTTTAGAGCAAATCTGTATGTGGTGAAAGTATTTCAGGTGCACAGACACAGTTATATCTACAGAGCTACCCTAATAAAAATGCTTAGCCTCTCACCATGACAGAATGACACGCACACCAGTATGATTCATCTGATGAATTGCTGAGGTAATTATACCCTCTGCAGATTTCTCTAGTGTGGACAGAACTTTAATTAAATGGTAAGCAGCTACTTTCAAAAATCACACCAAATATATTTGCGTCAATGTTTAGATTCATCGTACGCGGTCCTTGTAGCAGAGGCTGTGCAGTAGAATCAGGAGCTCTGCCTCTTGGGGTTGAAGTATCGTGCGGGTTGCTTCCTGTGCTCACTTAACAGTGTGTGAGCTACATGTCACCTGCTCTTTTGTATACTGCAAAGAAGTACTTTGACTTTTCTCAGTTGGATTACTAATGCATAATCAAAGCTCTTTATAGAAGATAAGGCATTCTGATTATCTTATCTGCAGTGGGACCGTCGTTGAGTAATTGTTTATTACGGAAAACCCCTGATTTATATGACTTGGGCTTAAAATAAGTGTTTTAAGGGTTCGGTGTGGAGGAGAGCAATTCCTAGAATGCACCACCAGAACACCCCAAGTATGACTCTGCAGATGCATATCCTTGAGGACTGTTTATTACAGCACTAGTTACAGTACAAAATTACTACAATTTAGACTTGAGAATAGTTAAGAGGAAGAAATGTACTGTCACTAAAATGAGGAAATAGGAGCTCTGAATTCTGCATTTCTTCCTAGCTATGCATCAGCAGCAGACCAAAAATCCTAGCCCTCTGAAGCCCATTAGAAGTACATTTTGCACCTACTACTGAGAATAGGCTGATCTCTGAACTACGTAGATATGGCTGGGATATTGTCATGAATTTCCCTGGCAGTGCTGAAAGTGAACATCATGACACTTCTCAGAATATATAGAAAATTTAAAACACTCTTGGGGTTGGGTGTTTTTTTTTTTTTTTTTTTGAAGGCCTGTAATCAAAAGAACAGCACTAAATTTCCACCAAAGCCCTTTGCCGAGGGACAAAAATTACATGGACTATGACAAGCCCAAGCTGCAAAATTTAGTCACAGATCCAGATGTGAATATTGGAAATATATGAGGGTAGGAAGCAGTTTCACTGTGATGGCTGGTACCAAATTACTGAGAGACAATTTGGGATATTTGGAGGTCTTGGGGCTCAGAGATGGTTTCCATTTCAGTTTTCTGCAAAGCCTGGAATTTTTTTCTTGGTGAAGTATAACAGCTCCACACAGATAAGTATAAGTTGTGACTGATCAACGTGATAAATGCAAGAGTGAATACAGCCTGTTTACCAAGGACACACACAGATGCTGTTCCATGCCCCTCAATAGTGCATAAATCATTGTCGATTCTGTCATTTCACAGGACCTGACCAGAGCTGGGAGCATCATAATATCCTATATCCTGCTGTCATTAGCTTCTCTAGGACTGCTACTTGTAGGATCTCTGGTAAGCCATGATACTGCAAAACCATGTTCATGTCTCGTTGCAGTGCGTTTTCAGAAAAGGTCTAATTTGCTCAGTTAAGCTGAAGTTGTTTTAGAGTAATACCTTCTGGGATATTTCTGTGTAATTACTGTCATGCTTTACATAGAGGAATCCTGACTACACTTGTTCTTGCTCAGTTTTTTGATGAAATGGGGTTTCAGATGATGGCTTTCATTACTTCCATACACAGGTGAGTAGAGTATTTTCACTTACAGTAGACAGGAGATGATCTAGCAGAGGAAGCAGCAAATATTGCTGCCTTAAGAATTAATCTTAAGAATTAAGCTGTCATTGACTGAAGTGGGAGCACGAGCTAGTTCAGAGCACGAGTGTGATTGTGAATGTTGGGCCAAGGCCCCAGCTGCAGGGCAAGATGGATGGCATGGCTGCAGTTCTAGTTAGCTATGAGCTGCGTGGGAGCAGAAGGGCAGCGAGTTGTGCTTCTCCACTGATTGTGGAACTGGCACCAAGATGTGCCTTAGATGGGAAATCAAGGGGGAATTCTTTCTTTTCAGGGAGCTCTAGTTGAACATCGCTCTTACCCTTGTTTTATTGTTATTAGAGTGGTAGTAAAGTCCCTGAAAACATAGGTAAAATATGGCCTTCTGTCTTTAGTCCATCTCCAGACACCTCAGGAAACTGAAACTACATTATACTGAGCAGTATAATGCATCATGGAGCTATAGGACTGCTAATAAAAATGCATCTCTGAACATCTCTAGACCAACATGCTGCTCGAAGCAGGGCTGTCACCAGTGCTAGATCAGTCGGACATGGCTTTTGTAGACGCGTTTTGATATCCTGCAGGGTTTATCATTTCTGTGTCTACCTGTGCCAGGGTTCCATGGCCCCTGTGGGGAAGAAACTTTTCTTAGTGTCCAGTCTGAATATTGTGAGCTGACTTGGCTGCCTGTTGGCCTTGTGCTTTCAGCTGTCACTCCCAAGAAGGGTTTAGCTGCATCATCTCTGCCAGTGCCCTTCAAGTAGTTGGGGGCTGCTGTTAGCCTCTCTTAGAGGCTCTTTCCAGGCTAGAAAATCCAGCTCCTTAGCCTCCTTCAGGGGCTGTGTGCTCTAGACCCCTGACCTTCATAGCCTCCCACTGGGCCCACTCCAATTTGTCCATGTCCATCTTAAACTGGAGGGCTTAAAACAGGACCCAGTGTGCAAGCTGCAGCTTCAGCAGCCCTGGGTAGCAGGGAATAGCAACTTCCTTCAGTCTGTTGGCCACACTCCTCATGTGGCCCCATTTGAAGCTTGTGGTAATACAGTTCACAGCTCAGTGACACAGGGGACTGCACAGTGACACAATCATCTGCTTCATGTGTAGGTGCACATGCTTTTAAAAACCATTCACAAAGTGAAGTAATTACTGATATTTCACCATTATTGGGGTCATTGCTGGAGATAAGGAAGATAGCCTGGCTTACGCAACTTTGTGCTTTTTTGATACTGCTTTGGTTTTGCAGCAAAATGACCTGAGCTGGAAATCAAAATAGCAGGAGCATGATTTCTCTTAATATTGAACCTCTTTGTAGCTGGGTGGAAACACTTCATTTCCAAGTCATTCTTACCACTGGTATTAGAGCTCTGTGCACCTCAAAAAATTCCAGTCTGAGCTTGGACGCTTTTGCATCAGTAGCAACTCATTTCAACAAAACAGTTACACCAATGTAAATGAGGATAGGTCACACAGCAGATGAAAACATCTGCTTCTGCCAGCATTTAGGGAGGAAAGGTGTAAAACACGCTAACCGGACATGACAAATAGTGCAGTGGTAGAGCTGAGCAGATTTTCTAGATGCCAGCTTGATGGAGAGCAGTTAGTTCCACAATTTTAATTATTTATTGGTTTTCCCTCTGTCTCAGTCCCCATTTTATTTATTTATTTCAGCACCTGTGTTAAGTTTCTCTGGGGAAGGGAGAAATTGTGGCTATCTAGCTACTTTGTTGTTTTAATGTAAGGGAACAGCTGTTGGGCTATCTAACAAGGTTGAAAAATGGTAGGCAAGCAGAGTCCAAGACATGATACCGAGAGCATTAATATGCCTGTCTGCACTGGGCACGCACCAAAATCCATATCATGTATCCAGGAGTTTATAAATCTGACATCTTGGCACAGATTTTTCAGGAGAGCAGGCATGAGCCAAAGTTTGAGGCAGTCTTCTGAGAATACCCAATTACCAGGATGTGTTGCTAGGTTAGTGATCACAGTGAGAACAGCTGGCTGCGTAGAGTGCTTGAGGTTTGCATTGCTGATGCTGTCTCTTCTCTGCCTCGTGTGAGGAATAGATGGTGCTTTAAGACCCAGGCAGCTGCAAAGAACCAGGGTCTGGTCCTGCTGACCAGCTGTTCAGAGATGACTATTTCTCTTTTAGTTTAATCTCATTACTTCTAAGTAATGAGATTTCATATCCTCCGGTATCCTGGGCCTATCTTACTGTCCACACACTCTTTTCAACCTTAAAAAAAAAAAAAGGCATCTCTGCTTTTAGGACAAACTTTATATTCCTTTGGATTTACACCTCGTTATATCACTGGTGAAGTCAATCCCACGTGACCACACCAGCTCTGCACTGCATCTGTAGTGTGTAATTGGCACCCAGGCTTTACACCTGGCCCCTCAGCACGAGTGTTGATGGGAGCAACAAGAGCATATGCCCCTCCTGTACAAAGCTGTCGAGCAGATAACTACTTCACCTTGTGACCTGCTGGGATATTACGGTCTTTGGGTTTGTGTAAGGACCACGGCTAGTGCTGCGAGACGACCAAGCTCCAGAAGGCATCTTAGAAACTGAACATAGAATCAGATCTTTAAGCATCTTGTTTCTCATCCATTAGGCCAAATGTGGATAGACTCAGTGGATATTTGGCCTCAAATGTGTTCTGAAGTCACCTGCCTACTTAAAAGCCACATAAGGAAAAAACAGAAGAGGCTTTACTTTGGGAAATATGCCACATTCTGTAAATCTCCTTGGTCTCAAAAGCGTGTACAGAAGGACAAGATAGTTTTATAACACTTAACCCAGATAACATTGCTCCTAGCTCTGTAATAGAGGGGTAAAGTTGACCTAAGAGTCCACATCCCAGGGCTCAGATACAGACTTTTTAACTGATGCTTGTGTGTAGGATTAAACAGTCTGCCAATAATATATTCAAATCATCTAGTCTGCCACAGTGAACTACTAATATAATGCAATAATTGCTAATTCGTACCATTTTCAGCCCTCCATAACTCCAATAATAAATTCTAGTGCTATATTTATGCCCAGGAACTTCAGAGGATTTATTTAATGTGTAAACCAGACAGCTAAGTTAGTAAACAAACTTGATCGCTAGTCAAAAATGATATTGATTTCTGAGCCTCAAACCCAGGTGCGTTAAAACTCAGGCTTCTTTAGAATGCCATTGATTTATATGGGGGTTTAGGCTATAGTGCTAGGCTATGGTGCCAGATGACCAAGGATGTGTAATTCAGGAATATTGTGTTTATCTGTCTTAACCCAGTTGTATCTATGTCTGATTTTAAGTCAGGAAAGACAACATATGTGGAACAGTATAGTAGATTTTGGATTTGTATACAAGCATTGGAAGGATAATGAACTGAACAAAGGGACAATGCTGTCACATTGGCTTGCATATGACAGTCACAAGCACATTCAACCTCCACTGTGTCCCTGAGCTAAGCCTGGCTACCTCTGTGGAAATATCTATGGCTGAAAGGATGCTTTAATAGGTAGGTGTGAATCATCCTTGTAATGTGTGCTGCAAAGCTGCTCCTGCACAGAATGCTCCTGTCCTCTCTAATAGCATCCAGCTCTATGAGGTACGGTGAGGGCTGCTGCCCTAAAGACACCCTCTCTAGGTTGTGTGGAAAGCTGGGAACAAGCAGAAAGGGTTTTTTTTTTTTAAATGTTTGTTTCCTCCAGTTTTGGCATCTGATCAGAGCCCATCCAGACCCTCCCTTTCCGCCGCAAGAGGACAGGCGCCAATCTGTGAGCCGCCAGCCGTCGTTTACGTATTCGGAGTGGACAGAGGATAAAAATGAGGATGACTTCCTAGATTTGGATCCTGTACCGGAGACCCCGGTCTTCGACTGCGTAATGGACATTAAAGCGGAGACGGATCCAGCCTCGCTAACGGTTAAATCCGTGGGCTTGCAAGAAAGGTAGGGTAGATACGACAGTTGGGTCCCAGGCTCTGTGGGCTTAGGAGTTCTGTGTAACAGGATGTTTTGCTGTGTTCATGAATGTCACTTTAAAATGTGATTTCAAAGCCAAGCTGCTACTTAATTTCCTATCTGTTTTCAGTCCAATCATAAATATACAATATACCAGCCAAAAAAGTGTGGTTTCCAGATGGTCGTCCACAAGACTTATTCATAAATAATATGTTTCCTTTAGAAGATCCATTTATGTTTGATTAGTATCTTGCCCTGAGATGGCAACTGAAAAGCATGAAAACCGCTGTAGGGCGCTAAAACTTGTTACTGCCAGAAGATGGACCCTGCTATTTTTTTTTTTCCCCCTCACTCATGCTGGAGGATTAGTCCTTTTTCCAAAAGCCAGTTGCAATTCAAATAGTCATCTATTATAGTTCTCTTATAAAAGGGTTAGTCCTAAAGTAAATCAGTTCCTTTGAAATTAATCTGATAATGAAATTTGAGGCAAGCTGGTGTTCACTCCTTGAATCAGCAAGAGAATGGAGCTTCTCAGAGATAATCACAGCTGAAAGATATTTTTAAGGCAAAAAGAAGGCAGAAAAGATGCAGTATTGATTTATGTTACACTTCTCCATCTTCACTCAAATATCTTACAGAAGGGTCCTTGTAACAGGCATGCTCTGAAAGACACAGAAGGCCCAGGGAGATGTGAATCCTAGATCATGCGAGTGCAGACAGGGGAAGGTGCAGCAGAGTGCTGGGCACTCTGCTGGACTGATATCCCTACATGTTCATCCTTGAGACTGTTGAACTTGACTAGATTCAGTGTTTGTTGGTAGGCATGTATGTGCATAAGGGAAGGAGAAGAACCTTAACACCGAACTTGACATGCTCATCTCTGAAGCTAAGTTTGAAGTTCCTATCCTTTCTGCTCCCATGGCCTCCAGGAAGTCTGAGTTGACCTTGGTGGCAGCCTCCATATCTGTGCTGAGAGCTTTTGGCTGTCTCAGTGAAACAGCACATCTCAAGGACAAATCCTGTTGAGTAGTTCTGCAAAGATGGTGGTGCTATGAATAAGGTTACTGAAAGGCACAATATAAAATATCACTTTATTTCCCAGATTTTCCAGCTTAATTGGAAGGTTAATAGTTAATGCTGTCATCTAAAACTTAAAACAAAGGGTAGATTGTCTAAAAGTGTATGGCACCAAGTTTTCAGAGCTCCATGAGGAAAGAGGAGTGTTACAGCAAAGGCCCCTAATTCGCCTCTGAGCTTACGATATTGTTTTTCTCGTTCTGAAATCATGGTTAGATCATTTGCCCTAAAATGTCACACCTTTTACCTTATCTTCTGCTTTAAGTATGAGATTGCGGTGACCTCTAGGGCAAATCCTGGAGCTTGTTGATATCAGTGAGGTTGGCCTTGTTTTTATTTGGAGCAAGATTGGTCTTGAAAGACAACAGAATCATTGAGTTGCACTGAATCGACAATGATTACAAACTGTGAGGGAAGCAGAGATAGAAAATAGAAAGCAATTGCTTGAAGTTCTCATGCTATATAGAACGTGTATAATAAGATGTAAAATTTCCTGTTCTTATACATATACAATTGAGAAAATAGATGTGATTTCAGCTTTGGGTTGTGCTCTGATAGATCGCATTCACCTGAGGCATCGGTCACTCTTTAGGTGTAACTGTTAATTTACCTACTCACCCCTCTTTTTCACCCACTCTGCTTCTCCAGCTTTCATCTCTGTCATTCCTCAGCCACTTGCACCATTGCAAGGATAACCACTGAATTTGAACAGCACTGAATGTTAGCCTTAAGAAGAGACAATCTCATTTGTGCATCTTGGAGAGATATTAACATCCTCAAGTACATAGCTTCCTCCACCATTTAAAAAAAAAAAAAAAAAAAAAAAAAAAAAAAAAAAAAAAAAAAAAAAAAAAAAAAAAAAAAAAAAAAAAGAGGGGCGGAGAAAAAAGAAGAGAAAAAAAATTGTTACCAGTCAAATGCAGCTATTTCTAAGGGTGAGATGTAAGAGCTATGTAACAGCTCATAGGATGGAGGGAAAATTTTATTAAATAGCCCAATAAAATTCAATGTCTACCACTAGTGCTTATGTTTCATGCAAGTTTATTTTCCTCACGACTGTGAATCATCGCAGGAGGCTGGCTGCACATTTTATGGATACACTCTGGCATCCAGAAAAGGGCTGTCATCCTAGTAACAACTTCCTCTCTGTGAGCTGGTTGTGTCTGCACGCATATGTATTTTACAACAGCTCCTGCAAGTAGTTCCCAAGTAGATTTTGATAATTGAGTCACCAAATACAGGTCTACTGTGTGGATGTAAAAAATATTACAGATAGCAATCACGATATTCCATGCTGCTTTTATTGTTTTACAGTTACTTAACTAGACACTCGCTGATGATGTTCAAACCTTTTATCTATAGAGTGTTAGATTGGCAGAAGTTCAGGAATGCTTTAAAACTGTGTTCAATAAGCAGTGCTTGATTTTGACTTTTTCATTTTATGACACAGCTAACATATGCCACTAATATTTCTGTACTCAACGTGACCAATGATTTTAACTGTCACTATCACTTTCAAAATGTTTGGGCCCTAATTTTGCCCTTCTCATGATTAATTGCAGTGGAAGAAAAGCTTTTCAGATAGAAAAATTTACAGTAAAGGGTCTCCTGCCCTTTTATTGAACTGTTAAGAATTATCTCAAGATGTTACCGCACTGATGTTGTTCTGGGCTACTGGTAAATTCTTATTCAGGAGGGGTAGTGTGTGAGACCTAACCTAAAGAAAACTAGGGCCAGGATTTTCACTGATGATGTTTAAAATGTCACTCTGTATTTTGGCATGCAAAAATAAGGTGTGATCTACACAAGTACTAAAACTTCCTTGCAGTTGCCTGCTCCACATCTTTGAAAAACAAGTTACTTGTATTTAGGCAACAGTACAGAGAGTTACCTGACTATAGACAAGATTTTGAAAGTCTTGGCCTTCATCTTCAAGTGTGTTTTCATTACAGAAATCATTTTCTGGTCTTGGCTACATCCCCAGTTGTGCGTTGGTAGTGAGTGACAGTAACACACCCAGCATCATCAGCAGAGTGATTTTTTTAACTAAAGTTACCGTTTATTTGTCACTGGCACGGCATTCATTGCTGGTATGTGCTGGCAGTGGTGGGTCCATCTCTGCTGCTGTGAACAAACTCTGCTTGCTGTCTTTTGCAGGAGAGGTTCAAATGTTTCACTCACACTAGATATGTGTACGCCGGGCTGCTCCGAGCAAGGCTTTGGCTATGTCATGTCGCCCCGGGAGCAGTCAGCTCAAGAATACCTCCAGTCAGCATCAAACATCCTGACTGAAGAGGAGCTGCACAAGAAGGCCTTGGATCCCTTCATACTCCAGGCAGAGTTCTTTGTGAGTATTCTGACCTCTCTCTGCACAGTAAGTCTAGGAGCATCAGTAAAGAGGGATGTTGTCTCCCTCCTATGAATCTTGTTGCTATTTGCCTCAAGACTAAAATTAGTGAGGAAAAACTCCACTTCCAGCAGTGAAGCACTTGATGAAATCCTCAAATTCATCACTCTTTGACATGACACAGTCTGAAAGGTTGTAGTGTTCTTGCCACTTACAAATGATAGAAGTTGTCTGGCAATGAAAAACAGCTGCGTTTTCAGAAATTTGTTTGTTGTTCTCAGCATGTTATGTTTAAAGGGAGAAAAAAATCCCTATACTATAGGAGAAGGAGGGGAGGGGAAAAGCCAAGTCTGCTGTAGGGATGACTCCTTGAAATCTTTGGAGTTGCCCTAGGGATGAAATCAACCCAAATGACTGTTCTTTACTCTTCAGCGCTTGGCATAGAGCTATCATCTAAATTGCCTGAATGTTCTCCAGATAGCTGAAGCACTGGTTGGCTATGTCACTCAGCAGGAGCCATACAGAGTATGCTTTAGTGTGTGTGTTTTGTTTTTATCTGCACAGAAATTATTTGTCAGATAAAAGCAGCTGCTTTAGTTGTTTTTAGGTTTCTGAAGTATTTTTCCCTTGTTTCTGTATATTCTCTGAATTTGGAAGAAAGAGCTCTTAGCCTTATTTGGGGAAAAAATGTAGCCTTGACATATGCAGATGGAGTAAGGAGATAAAAAGTGGATTTCAAAGTCCTTTGGGACAAAAGTTTAATGCCCAGAAGTTTTGCAAATTTGTAATGGGTAGTTGTACCAAATAGTACTTCCACAATTGCTTTAATGGTAGTAGTATAAGCTGTCTGTTGTTAAGTGATACTCTGCTATGTAGGAAATGAGTAGGCAGAACAAGAAGCCCCTCCGTCTTCATGTGTCTTTTGATCCAGTGGTGTGGGGAGCAGGTAACCAGTGCACAGATCTTTGCTCTCCTTGCCCATGGAGCCAGGGAGTGCAGAGAGCAGAGATCTTGGACTCCTAGAGCCAGGTCACCAGGCCAGCCGCTCAGAATTGTCACCAAGTTATTCCCTTCGCCCCAAGTGCAAGGGACGGTGTGTGAGTCAAAGGAGAGTGTCTGAGATCTGGGGACTTTCGGAGCGGGGTATCTCACCTACCACCTTTTTGCTGAGTTCTGTGCCTACACTTGTAATTCAGTTCTAATAATACCGGGAGCTGACATAATGCCACTGTGCGTATTACTCAATGAATCAGTCACTATGAGCGTTTTCCTATTAAGTATTTCAGGAAAGAAAGCCAGTGACAGTAAAAGGAAACATCAATCATGTTTTGGTGGTAAATTGCCAGAAGTGCGGTACCATATGTCTCAGCTGACTTCATCTCTTCTCCTCCCTCACAGGCAGGACGTAATTAGTTTGTGCCTTCTATTTCTCTTGTGAATCTAATAATACTACTTCTTCTGCGTTTTTTGAACAGGAAATTCCAATGAACTTTGTTGATCCAAAGGAATATGATATTCCAGGCTTAGTGCGGAAGAATCGCTACAAAACAATTCTCCCAAGTAAGTTCCCTGCTTTTTATGTCAATAAAACAGAGTGGTTTATTCCGCATGCTTGAAAGGCTTTGCACTTTGCTTTCCAGGATATATCAACTGTGTTTTTGCTACCATATGTTGTCTAAGGCAGTATTTATAAAGCAGCAACGTGGCTTTGAAGCATAAATTATATTTCAGAAGGGGTACAGAGCATGGAGAATTAACGACCCACTGGCTGCCAGGAGGACTTAAATTTAAATCATTAGAATTGAATCATGAGATGCTGTTATACCTGAGACCTTGGTGTGTTTATTCATGTTACTTGGTATTTTCTGTGATAAACTCATTCAGAGGAGCTAAATTCTGGCAGCATTGTTATCCTGAGCAGTGATTTCAGAAGTAGCTAGTGATTTTAGTGCTAATGATTGCAGATGTCTAGATGGCTTTATTTTCAAGTGACCTGAATATTCTGAAGTTGGCATCTAATGCCTATCTTGAGAGTTGGATCAGTTTCAAACATCCCAAATTGGATGTTTAAACAGAAACATCAAAATTACTGCTATTCTTAACACCCGCTTCCTGTGATGTAAACGGAGTTGTGAAAGCATATGGCTCGCTGCCATGTACTTTTAGGAATGATCACGCACCACATTAATTACTTGCTGCAAACCCTATCTCAGCCTTACAGATAGGAGGTGGCAGCCATTGCTATCACTTTGACCTCTCAAAATGAAAATAACTACCTTGTACCCTGTTTACCTCAGATGAACAATCTTATTCCAAGCCCTCTGTTCTCTGGATTTTTTTCCCCTGAAGAATTCTGAATCCAGCAGTTTGTGCAACTGCTGAGATAACGCTGTGTTATCTCACAGCGTTGTCCTGATGTTACTGAGGAAAGGAGAGGGCTTCCTTGTTAGCTCCCCCATCTCTAAGTATTGGTCCCTTTTGTGCTATAAAGCTGAAGATCTGTAAATTATCCATGGGCTGGGTAAGACAGGGAACTGAAGGCAAGATGAGGGAGAGAAGGATGTTTTTTGGGTTTGAGCATCCTGTGGTTTTCTGGTTTCCAAGCTGATGCAGTGGACCCTATGCTACTCTGTCTACCTACCTAGCATTAAGTTCTGGTTGCAGTAAGTAACAATGGAAGGAGCTGCTGAATATGCTGCAGCAGGAAAGGCTCTCACAACTGTGATCCTCATTTTAA
This sequence comes from Nothoprocta pentlandii, assembly GCA_013398315.1. Taxonomy (NCBI): domain Eukaryota; kingdom Metazoa; phylum Chordata; class Aves; order Tinamiformes; family Tinamidae; genus Nothoprocta; species Nothoprocta pentlandii. The sequence continues at coordinate 483,085 of VZSG01000489.1, read as the reverse complement.
TGTAGGGGACAGCAAGTGTTGGATTATCCAACTAATGTCAAACCCCACATCTATTACTTGGGATTTTAGAAATAACTACAATTCCCCTACCAGCTACATCTCCGGAAATAATCTAGCCAGTTATCATTGAAAGATAAGCAATCACTTAACATGTTGATCAGTTAGTTGCAAATCTAGCATTAATTGTAGTACGTTAGAGACATGTTAATAGGTTCCAACTCATCTAGCTTATTTTTCTTTTGTAGTAAATCCTTTTTGCAGATTCGCTGGTGATGGTGGTAGTGAAATGGCTTAAAAGGGTCATTTTTGATGGCAGAAGGGCCTTTCTGGTGAAATGTCATGCAGAGGGGGTTAATCTGAAGATGTCATGAATGTGAAGTTTAATATTTGCTGGCAATCCTCTACTTTCCTTCCAGAGAAGAATCTGGAGTCTACTGACTACAGAATATGATTAAGAAATGGTAACTTTTCCCTAGTATTTTAGGAAGCATTTTTTGAGTATAGTGGGAAAACATGTTCTGCAGAGTTCCAGAGGTGGGTGAGGACCCGTTGGAGGATGGAGGATGTTGTATATCAGTTTCCTTGAATCTTGTTTTCAAGAGAAATGCCTAGACAGACTTCTTTAATTTCTACACAGTTTTATTGCATTTACCCCATTCATAGTTAGGCCAAACATTCCAGTATTATTGTTAGTAGGGAAAAATCACTTAATCATTACCCACATTTCAACAGACTTAATGGGTGACTCTATAGAACCCTGACAAAAGTACTTCTTGAAAGGGGCCCAAACTGAGTCTAGTGACATTTGAAAAGGTATCAGGCAACTACTGTTGCTTTTTATGTGACTCTGTGTGTGTGTGTGTGTGTGTGTGTGTGTGTGTGTGTGTGTGTGTGTGTGTGGCAGCCTTTCAGAATTACTGCTCCACTGAGTGTCTCAATCTGCTAGCAGTAGAGGAACAAGCAAAGGTGAATAGGAGGGAAGGGTGTTTCAGAGAAACTTGCCTACTTGCGGTACTTCCATCCTATAAAATGGTAACTTTAATACCTTTGCTTTGCAGATTGTGATTATGTTCTCACATTATGGATAATGTCAATTGGTTCTGTCTGAGGGCAGCATTTCATGCTGAGTCTGTGTTCATAATCGAACAGAAATTGCTGTGTGCTTGGTCCTCTGTGCTTTGCACAGCATCACACTACTCTTATTTTGTTCTGGTTTCTGAACAGGTTGAATTTTTTATGAAGAAGTTATTTGTGATTTGTTTTTTATATTCTCCTGGCAATATACTGCAGCTCCTTGACGAAGCCTCTGCCACAAGGATGTTCCTTGTTAATGATGACAAACATGTGTCCCTTGTGAAAGTGGATGAATGTGGGCCTGTGTCAGCTCCTGTTAAAATCAGTGGAACAGTTCCCACTGACTTCAGTGAGAAATTCATGGAGCTTCCCAGCTAGAATAATGTATTCATTCGGTGTCTCATGTAAGCAAGAAAAATGTTTCATAAACAGCCCCCATGAGGGAAACTCAAGTAGAGCAGCAACTTTGCAAAGCACATGAGACTAATATTCCTCAATTTCTCTTTAAGCATTGTATTCATCACTAGTGCATCTCAGTTCAGTGCAAGACAAGACAGTGGAAAGTTGTTGTCATCTTGCTTTCAGGCAAGGAATGTTTATGGTTGGGGGGAAAAGCTGCTGCCACTTGACAAATAATATTCTAGTGTCCTATAAGGCAAGTTTTGTCCAATGACATAACAAATTGAGAAATACGTGACTACAGCTAAAAAGTTACCGCTTCTCTAGAGTTAACCTGCAGCCTTGTTTCTGCACCAGGAATGAGGCTTCAGAGACAGCAGAATGACCCCAATCAGACGATCCCTTTTTCTGTTAGAATTTTAACATGGGAGCTTTCCAAGGCCACTACTTTCTGTTGGGATGCCCCTGTATGCACTAAATGTCTGACTGTACAAAATCTTGTGTCTCTTGCTCAGTCCTCTCAGCAACTGATAAACTGTAGCTTATCTCTTTACATGTTGCAGATCCTCACAGCAGAGTGTGCCTTACCTCAGCTGATCAGGACGACCCCCTTAGCTCTTACATCAATGCTAACTACATCAGGGTAAGACCTCAACAGTCCAGTGTGTTTGACTGGCCTCTATCAGCCACTGTTAACATAAAGAGATTTAATTGCAACATCCACTGGCTTTTAAAGGCATCCTAACTGATCTGGTTGCTCTTCTCTCCTGCTTACATTAACTGAAAACCAAGTGTTAAGTGCAACTGTACAAGTTCAGACCAGAGAGGTGCACACTTATGCAGTTACTGAGGTGAAGAGGTTTTCACCTGGCCTGACCAAGGCACTAGAAAACAAGCCTGCATAAGGCTCTTGACCTAGCCAGGGTCACCTCAAAGCCGTGGGACTCTCACTGCTGGAACTGTGAGAATCCAGATCCTGCTCCTGTGTGCATATGTGCAGGAGAGAGATAGACAGGGGAAGAACCTGTGGCATGGAGTCTCCAATCCAACCAGTGGTAGCTCTCTGTTTAAAGACTGAACCCTCAAGCTTCTGGTGGGCATCCCTGTTAAAACTGATCTCTTGTTGTTTTGTTGGCAGGGCTATGGAGGAGAGGAAAAGGTATATATTGCTACTCAGGGACCGATAGTTAATACTGTAAGTGATTTCTGGAGAATGGTGTGGCAGGAGCGTTGTCCCATCATTGTCATGATTACCAATATAGAAGAGATGAATGAGGTAATGGTGTTACATACAGTCTGTATTTTATATGTACTCTAGCAGATATTTCTAGCACAGATGCTAAGCCAGTGAAAAGAAGCTAGTACAATGGCCTGAGTTATCAGAGCCAACATGAACACTTTCAGGTTGAGATGTGTGTGTTTTCCCGCTTCCTGGTGAGGTTGCTGTAAGTCCTGTTTCACTGTCCAACTTGACCACTGCTATTTTGGCTAGTTTTTCTCTCCCAACTGATGTAAGGCCTCTATAAACCCAGCTCTATTTGCAGAAACTTTTTGAAGTCCTCTGTGAAGGTGTCAAAGTGGTAGCACCCAATCCCTACTTATTCCTACTAGGTAGGAATTGTGCATATTTTCTGGATAATATTCTGAATATTTTTAATTATCAGAGTCCATACTTTTCTGTCGTTTATTATGGTCCAATGCCTATATTCACCTAACATATTATTTTCAGTTTAAAATCCTTCTGTTTTCCAAGTATTCATTACTTTCCGCTGAAATTCTTGCCCCACAGCAGAGCTGTGAGAGCCACACGTCTGAATTTCAGTTCACAGGCAGGTGTCAGAGTCCAGGCCACCTTCACTGGCAGAGTAGGATGTGAGGCAGTGACTTGGGCAGGAATTAGTCTCTTGCAGCCTCCGTCACCTTTAGCAGCAAGGTGAAGTACAGTGCTCCCAGTGATACTCCCTCGGCTGAAGGAGCAGTATTTGTCCACGCTCACTCCTGAGAACCCATTGGTAATTTAGGTGAGGCTTTTTCATGTGGAGAAGAAGTTTCAGGCAGATGCCCAGGATAGGAACACATCAAACGTGCTGAGCTATGCTAGCTTAACTAGTAGCTGAGGGTCCGTATTTATACATGTGCATAAATCTTTAGCTTTCCCCATGTGTGAAGTAAGTTGCTTTAGCTTGAATTTCAGCGAGAAAGACACGAACTAGGTGGACACACAGAATTACTCTGCTTTACAAGTTAGTACCCAGCAGTTAGAGCAGCCGGCTGACTCAGCAGGTGCTCTTAGGATATTGCTGACATCAAGCATAGCGTGCTGCTGGCCTGAAGGTTTTCTCACTGAGATTGGTAACACAGCCTCTTAGCTGTGTTACTGCTGTGTATAGTAAGTCTGCTACTACAGAGCTGAAGTGTTAACTTGCTCATGGGTCTGAGGGGCCAGTTTATGGCAAATAACATATTAAGGTGTTACAAGATAGTCTACCAGAATCATTTAAGCACTTTGGAAAGGTTTACCCTTTTTAAGAAAGAGGAGAAGGCAGAGAAACTTTGTCCTGTACATTGTGTGTGTTGGAGTTCTGCTATAGCTTCTATGGCAGGGTTGTATAATGGGAAGGCAGAATAAACTTACATCCAGAGTTCCCCTTGCAAGTACTGCAAGTATTTCATTCATCTTATCAGCCTTGGGAAGCAGTGCACTGCAGTGCAATTGCCCTGTGTAAGCGGAGCTTGCTGCAGCCTGTATATCATTACAGAGCTGCTGAGTCTTATCTGAAACCTTTTGTGTCAAAAATTAAATGATGTCAGGAATCTCAGCCCTAAATATAGGGTAAGTGCTTCCGTGTGAATGTTTCCTATACGCATTCCTATTTTTTTCTTTTCCATAAAAGCATATTAACGTATGAATAGCAGGAGTCGGAGGATAGAGATTGAAACCCCCAGCCTTTGTTCTCCCCTTACGCTAGGAACAGGCTTTGCGTTTCTTTTGGCGCAGTGACTTTGCTAATAGGAGTGTGAAGAGCTCTGTATCTCAGCCCTCTGTCATGTCTGATCTGAACTGACAGACAGCCCACAGGAGTGAGTGGGCAGCTTCACTCCGAGGCAGAACAACGTCTGTGCTATTGATAGTTGTTAGCGCTCTTGACGATTTTTACAATGGATTCTGCAGCTTAAGAGGAGGGGAAGCAAAAACGCAATCTGCGTAAGTAATTTTTGCAGACACGGTGGGCCCCGTTCCCAGTGGGTTGTTAGCTGGTGCACTATGCAGCTGGAAGAGCACGGATTCTCCCCCACACAAGAATTGACTCGGTCCTTTGCAAGATACTTTTCTGTTGTTTGTCCTCCTCCTTAAGTGGGATTATTTTTGCTGGGGGAGAACAGCACATCATTTAGCTTGCTGCGTTTATTCAGGGTTATATCTAGTCATGCTAAAGAGGAAGTTTACAGACTCTTTCACAGGTATTGTCCAACAGCAGATCCTTATTTTCCTGTAATAACAAAAAAATTGTTCATACTTTATCATAAGGGAACCTTTATCTCAGATCCTGCCTTCTTCATGTCGTTCCCTCAAAGTCCTCTTCCGTGAACTAGTCCCTACTCCACTGTTGAGATGCTTGTCTCTTCTCTTACCAACTGACTAGCTTAAAGAGAGATTCCATACAAAAAAACACCAGGTTTTGCCAGCTGTTTTTCCAGGATGGGAGAGTTCCGGGCTCCCCCTTTCCTCAAGTGTAGGATATCAGTACCACTGCTGAGCTTTGGGTTATAGCTTCAGTTTCTCTAGGTGTCTGGTTGTGTTGGCTGCATCCCTGGCTGTGTTTTGGTGCATTTAAATGCAGTATTCCTATAGCTGATACAGCTGTTGCTTTGTTTTGGCTTCCTAGCTCTGATGAAAGAATCTCCATCTCCATTTAAAGCGGGTTTTAATACATAATCCAAGTTGCAGAAACATTTCCTGTCACATTCTTCTGTACAAAAGCCTATGAAAAGGATGTTTTTATTTTCAGAGAGCAAATGCTCTTTGAGGATGTCAGAGATCAAAAACAGAAAAGATGTATTTTGTGCTTCCCTACCCACTTATGCATCCTGCAGAAACATTAATAATCAATGGACTTGATAATAATAATTATTATCATAAGAAATTAATATAAAATACAGGTTTATTAATAAACATAGATGCCTCACCACTGGTCTCCCTAGTGAACCTTAAAAATACACAGCACCACATGTGAAGTTTAATTAGAATGTGAACATTTTAAAACAGCCATTAGTAGTTATTTTATTTGAGCATTTTTTAATCACACAGCTGAGTGCAAGAGGGAAAAAAAGCCTTTAGTCCCTTTATGGAAAGTAACTTGTACTTATTATAGAAACAGCCTTCATTCATATTCATCTGTGCATGCACTATATCCAATTTCAGAGGAGTAAAAATGAGCTTCCCTTGATGCCTGCTTAACTAGATGTATTTTATATTGCACACAGAAATGCACAGAATATTGGCCAGAGGAACAGGTCACCTACGAAGGAATAGAAATCACAGTTAACCAAGTCATACAAGCAGATGATTACCGTTTAAGGCTCATCACCCTAAAGGTAAATCATTTGAGTGTACTTACCATAACTTGGCAATCGAAACAGTTAAACTGGACTTTCCACGGGTTGCTGGGCAGAAATCCTCTCCACTGTTGCCTACCCTACACTATCGCTCGTCATCACTGCAGTCATTTTGGGTTTGCCCAGTTCGCCAACTTATAAAGGGTACGTTGACATAAGCAGGCAGATTTAGACTGCATATGTACAACCCAAAGATTTCGAGCCCCGTTGTATAGCAATGAGTTCACTCCCTGGCAAAAAAACAGTGAATCATTTTCTTGTGTGCCTTGTGTGTTGACTGGTCATTTAGAATGATGCGTTAGCTCAGGGATGGCTTCTTAGCTAGTCTTTGCAAGTCATGCTTAAGATAACACTAGTAATCTGCTGAGCTCTGGGGATCTTCTGCAGAGTTCCAAGGCTTGTATTTGCCTTGGCCACAGGCACAGAAAAGGAGTTAGCCTGGTTTACACTACTGGGGGACTGTATGTAGGTAGTATGGGCAGACTGCACAGAACATTTGGACTGTATTTTTTGTCTATAAGCAGCATCACTGAGATGCTGTCAGACTGATGTATGCCAGCCGCCGTTCTTATACCTGCAGTGATCTTTGTGCTATTAACAAGAGGCAGGAGAGCTGAGACGGGAGCAAAAAGCTGGCTGCAAAATTTTGCTTGCCTGGCTGAGTCTCTCTCAGCAGTGGAACTGCCGCTCTCCTTGTCACTTATCAGTAATATGGTAACACCATTTTTCTTCACTGTGGTGAAGGCTTTTTAATAGGAACCATTCTAATTTAGGCAACAATTTATTCAGAGTAGTTTGGCTGAGTTGACATGGAAGATACTTTAGAGGATTGCTCTAAGCAGAGACAAACTGTTGATGCCCTTTTAAAAAAAAAATCATTGAACCACAGCATTCTCCATGCAAGCATTTCTGAGCATAGTATCCTTCCAACCAACTAGGTGGCTGGTTCTAGATGCCAGTAACCATTCTGACATCTTGTGAATATAGAATTTCTGCATAGACTTAATTAAGTACTCAAGTTACTTATGAAAGTACCAGAGTCCTATTTACAAGCATTTCCAACACTAGATTCTGCAATCTCAAGCTACATATTTTAATAAGAATAATCTATTTACATAACCTTTACAGGTCACTTACCTACCACAGCTAGCTCAGCCTTAATGTAATAACACAATTTCTTTCGAAGTTGGGAAAAAACCCTCTTCTATAAAACCAGTTTCAAGGTTCTTCAGTCATTTGCTGATAGGCAGGAAGCCAGCATATGAAATCCTGTAAGGAGAAGATCACGCTCTCTGACAAATGAGAAGTAAAGATGATTTTCAAGTGTGTTACAGGTTTGCAATAGGCTGTATTTAAGACTACTGGAGACAGTACAGTGCAGCAGCAAATATAATAGCTTAATTCTATTGGAATGAAACCAGCTTCCAGAACTGGGCGGGTTTTTTTTAGTTAAGATGACAGAACAGAATTTCCTCAGTAAACATATGAAATGTCTACTGAAATAGTTTCCTCATAATTGTTTAAAAAGTCACAGTTAAGTACAACTTTTAATGCTAATGCATATTGCATTTCTTAATTGCAACATTAACTCTAGTGCTTTAGGTTGAAATTTTTCACATTTTTTTCACATTTTCTATTAGAAAAACACTTTTCCTCTGTTTTCTCCTCTCACAGGAGGAGGGATCATTCTGATCCTTTTCAGGAAGGTAACAGCCAGTCCTATTTTCAGGTGGGAATTATAAGGAATAAGCTTTAAATATTAGTATTACAGTATTATATCCAGAGAAGAAGCACATTTTACCAGGTGTGTTGCCCAATAAGCAGCCCAAAACAAATAAATAAAACATCCATTAAGCTACTGCAAGTTTGTCATGTAGTAACAATAGATGGGTAGCAGTTCTGGACTGTATATATTCTAACAGGTATGGTAGTGAAAACTAGGAAAAAAAGGAACATGAACTGAATCATGTTTTCCTTTAATGAGATGGAAAAACTGATCAGAAATGTCTGAAAACACCACCAGCTACTGCACATGCTAAAGGATGGGCTGTTGTACTGGTCTTAGCACAGGGGACAGGATTTGGCAAGCCCCAGGATCTTGGAAAATGCTCGGGAAAGGCTTTGCAAGGACAAGGCTTCTTTTCCTTCTCTAAAGAGAAAGAACCTGCCAATGTTGAGCCACTGATTTGTTGTCTCAGATGCTCTTAGTTCCAGCATACATGATGGTAGGCTTCAAACTATCAATTAAATCCTGCTTCCTCCTACCTGTTTCCAAGCCTTCTCAGTCTCAAGGAAGCACTGATAAAGAATGTTTTATTAAAATCAAAAGCAAGTGAACAGAATCACCAAAGTCAGGATTCCTTTAGCAGAAGTATAAAACTGGTAATCGTGAGGACAGAAGTGAAGACAGCTGGAGTTGATAATTAGAATTTTGGTTGTTTTCTGTCAATGCCAAATGAGTGACTCTATGTAATGATTCATGTTTTTTCTTCACATGGCCTTTGTCTTTTTGCTTTTCTCTCAGTATTATTGACAACATTTGGATTCTAATTTTCAAAATTGACTTAATGACTCTATTATTCATAACTTTGATGTCTCATGCATAGTCACACATTGAAAAGTGACTGGGTATGTTTATGCAAGTACCTGGTCTAGCTCCACTGTAGGAAGCTAGGTCCTGTTCATCTAATTATGACAGCTTGGAGCTCCTCTCCTAACCTAGAACATCATCTCGGCAGGGTGAATAACCTGAGGGGAGGCTCTGTACTGCAGTAGCAGGGTACATTCTTCCTAAACTGAGCTAGACTACCCTTAAGCTCCCTGTGGCTGCACTTTAACAGGCAATTCAAAACAGTATGAGGGGAACAATGACTAAATGAAAAGCAATCTCCCTTTGCCCAGCATCCTGTTCTTACCCTTGTGCCATCTCTTCTGTGCCAGCACAAGTATAACTCTGAGGTAAGCGTAAGGGGTAAACTGATCCATCTGAAAACGAATCCAGTGGGATTTTTTTTTTTACAGGGGTTTAAGTAGATTGCTTCCTGATCTGCTTCACAGTGAAGCCCTACAAAAGCATTTCTGGTTCAAGAGAAGGAGGGGAAGTGCTGGCCACAGATTTCCAGTCAGAGGAACTTAGAAGTCTGGGTATCAGGAAGTATTGCAAAATTGTTGTGCCTGCTTCTTCAGCAAGAGCCAAAGTTGCTCTTTTTTCTTCCTCTCAAATTCAGCCAGCCATGTGTTTAAACTAAACATATTCCTGGACCTTTTGAAGACATTTGTATAACCCAGTGCCAGCTGGCTCATGTAATGGGTGGAAGGGTAAGGCCGATTCACTGAGCTCTGTTTTGTGATTTGGCACCTTTATAAATCACAGATGGATGTCATGTTGGACACAGAAGCACACGGTGCTACTTGGCGCTCAGAAATTATAACGGGACATTTGCTTTATTCACTCTTGCTGAGACAGGGAGGGAATCAGAATTTGTGTGTCTCAAGAAGCCCCAGCCTGCAGCGAGATGCAATTCCCACCTTCCAAAGAGTCGCTGAATTTCTCACCATGTCTAAGAGCAGTATAAAAGTAGTGAGAACCTGATGTGAATCTGTGTGTCAGAGGAGATAGAAAAATAAGCTTTCTTCTCTCCCCGTCATCTAGCTAGCTGGCTAGCTATCAAAGACTGAGGTATGGCTGCTGGCTCTCTGTCTGTCAAAAACATTATGGAAGCAATTATGTCACAAGCAGAGCTCTCGCTTTGCTGAATGAATCTGTCAGGAAGAGAACAGACTGACTAGAGTCGTTTTGCACACATCTTTTGGACACTAAAAGAGCAGAAGAGTTTTAGTGGGTTTTTGTGATTTTATTCATTTATTTTAAGTCATTTTACAGAGATGTGGTGCTGATGTCCAGATTTCTGTGTTGTGCAGCTTGTTGCCTGGCACTTTAGCATTAGCTTACTCGTATCATTCTCAAAGAAAAGGCCAGGTTTCATTATTACTTTATAACCAGAAGTCTTTTGAAAACTTTGTGTGTTTGTCTAAGCTGTCTATCTAATTGGATTGCAGAAAGGTGAAGAAGTCAGAAACCTGAAACATTACTGGTACACATCTTGGCCAGACCAGAAAACACCGGATCAAGCTCCCCCGCTGTTGCAGCTAGTACTGGAAGTGGAAGAGGCCATGCAGGATGCAGAAGAGAAAAATGCCCCAGTGATTGTTCACTGCAGGTAAATAAATGTATCTGACTTTCAGGAGCTTCTTTGCACACAGTGGCAGGCTGCAAATACAGTCATGATCAATGACAGCATCAATAAGCAATCAGTAAGAGACATGCCGGAGATGTCTCCAACTACTTGTGAAATGTTGTTGTTGTTTTTAAATTTTAGGGAAGGTAATTTTCTGCTACCAAGGAGTGTTGCAATTAACATAAGGATGCAAAGTTAACTGAACACGGAAGTTGTATAAAGAGTTTGAGGTCTCTCTCATATTTTCTAGGAGAAGTCAGTTGGTAGTTAGGCAAACACTAAAATGAATGGTGTAGTGTTATACAAGGGGAATGTTTTAGAGGCACTGTGGTAGTCCTGTGCTCTCAAAAATCCTTATTAACCATCTATAAGCAAACATGGTAACTCGTAGTAAAATGTTTGTATGATGCTTGTTAACTAAGTTAACGTTCATTAACTGACCAGCACTAAGTGGTGTGGGCAGTGAGCCATTCGCAAGGCACGTGTCATGTTGAGCACTGTAGTCCCTCTGACTCCTGTGGGAGATGAGTCGCCTTCAGCAGAACATGATTATGGTGGTTTTGGCCCTTGGTGATAACACATCTTTAAGGAAAAAAAAAAAAATACCTGTCTTATAATGAAGTTATATTTAAGAGCAACTTCATGTTACAGGTAGGGTAGCAGTTGTACTGTGGTCCTATGGATAAGGTGCCACTCGTGCAGTCTTGGGAAGATTATGGTTTTATGCCTCAGCACCTGCAGCTAGGTCTGCAGCAAGGTGCCATTTGCTTTCTGCAGAAATGGAAGGTCATTCCCACCATTGGTATAATAGTCCTTCGTACTCTGGTCAACTCGCATATAGTATCATGTGAAAGTTGAGAAGCTTTTTTGTAACTTGATTTGCCCAACCTTGTAGACAAGCAATCATGTCTTGATCTTTCTGCATTCAAAGAGTATTCTGAAGTGTTCAATATTGTTGTAAAACTGCTAGTTATAGTCAGAAAAAGTCAGCAAAGTAGGCGCAGATGGTTTCAGGGACGAAAATTGGAAGTCAGTTAGGTACCTTCGGTACAAAAGCTTGAAGATTGAGATGGGTTCTTACAGAGCAAGACCATTCCCCCAATTTCTATTGAACTGCCTTGGTTTGGACCTTCTGTACTACAGATAAAAATGGTTCCACTGTAGCTCTTGCCCAAGTAGCTGTCCTGAACAGCACAAATATGGAGTCAAAGACCTGTCTGTGCAGTCAAAGAGCCCCTGTTGGAACCTGGATAGCAGCTCCCTACCACTCTCCTGTTGTGGCTTGCACGTTTGTTGCTGGTATTTTTGTGTTACGACTTCAGTGCAGTTTAAACAGAAGCAGGATTTTTTGCAGTTGTGTCAGGTAATTATTCCCGAGGATGTTCATTTAATTATTTAACACATGAAAAGGACTGTCAGTTTTTGCTGCTAGTTCTTTATTAGCTGGTAAGAAGAATTCACAGTTTTGATAGCACTGTTTTTAAGAGCAAAATCAATTCTGGGCATTGAACAAGGAATAGGTTAGGTTAAAAAGTGTTCAGGAAAGCAGAAGAAATGCCTTTAATAGTGAATTAGTGTGTTCTACTAGATCAGGGAGTTATGAGGTTGTGGATCTGATGAGCAAATTGTATCACATCTACATGTTAGTGCTTCCCCTAATTATTTAATCAAGATTACTTTTACAGTACTTACAAATAAAAATAGCTTTTAAAGAAGCTGTTATGGTCAAAAATCAAAGGGCAAGGATTGCTGTCAAACTGAGTCCTGCAAAAAAACCCACTGCTTTATTGTTTATGTCAAAAGAATCAGTTCCACGAGAGAGCAGGAAGAGACTGGGGGCTTCATTTCTATTATGTGCAATAGGTGGTGTGAGTGGCTCACATTTAATTGTCTTGTCCAAGTGAAATGAATATTTTTCTTTCTGTTTACAGCTTTGTATTCACAGGCATACATCAGTATCTGACAGAGGCTGGAGGGAGGAAGGGGATAATGGGGTTTGATTGTTGTTTCTGTGATGCTTATCATTTTTACCATGTGACAAGAAAGCTGCAGAGCAGTCTGACATCTTTCCTGCCTCTTCTCTTCCCCTCCGTAGTGCAGGCATCGGAAGGACTGGCTGCTTCATTGCCACCAGTGTTTGTTGTAAACAGCTGAAGAGCGAGGGCATAGTTGACATACTGCGAACAACCTGCCAGCTACGGCTAGACAGGTAAGACAGCCTGCTTCCTTTCCAGAAGAATGAAAAGGAAAACATTATTCTCCGCCTAAAGAGAAGCGGGAAGAGGAAGCAAAACAAAGGCATGAGGAGGCCAAGAGAAAATCTTCCTGGAAGGAAGTTGTCCTGTTTTAAGTTGTTCTGACCTGTAGCTTTGCTTACCTTATAAAAGCAACACATCAAAGACAATAACCCTAACACATCAAAGACAATAACCCTAGCAAGTGATCTAGGTCCATAGTTGACAAGACAATCTGCACAACTGTAAATGCTTGACTGTAGTAAGGGACAGCTCTGTAATTATCCCTATCTTTATCTAGAAGGCCAGGATCAGAGGGTGGGCTGCAGTCAGACTCAGAGCCGCACATCAGCACGTGGCTCTCAGGAGGGGTTGGGAGACCTGCCCTTGCTGGAGCTGTGGGCGCTGCTGGCTTGCCTACAGCCGTGCAGGGATGGGGAGGGCAAGGACATGCACGGGCTCAAGTGTTTGCAAACATAGGAAAAGAGATGCAGAGGGCTCCAGACATTCAATGGTTTCCATTGAATTTCTTAGTACACCACCCTGAATTTGATTATGAAGTAAACAGGCATGAATTTTGCACCAGAGATGTTATTTTTCCTCTCCCACTGGTTTCAAGTGCTATCAAAACATGTCTCAGTGCTCTCTGTAATGATAAATGTAGTCAGAGGAAGAGATGTCATGAGAAACATACCAGAGATTTTTCTGAGGGGGAACCTCAACCCCACACTGAACTTGATTTCAGAGGAGCAATTATGCTCAGTGGGAGGCAGCAAACGAAATGCTTGCTGCCCTGCTGAGGCTCTGCTAGACAGGGACCTGCAGGAGCCTTGGAGATCTGGCTCTTTCAGGGGATTTCAAGCCAGACCAGGAAAGGCTTCTTGAGAAATAAGAAAACCAGGATATGAATAGGGAGCGCTGCTTTTTCATGGCCTAATGAAGCTGGCTGGATCTGCAATGTTTTGTGTCTGTGAGTAAATGCAGGCAAATAGCCATACAAATGAAGAAACCCGCTTGCAGGAGTGCAGAGTAGAGAAGACCAATTAAATATACCAGCCTTGCAGGGAGAGATGCACTGGGAGTCGTTTGCAGAGGGAGGAGAAGGGAGTTCACAGCCAAGGATGCCACAGAGGGGAAGGAAGTTTGCAGGGGTTCCTCTTGTTGCCGTGTGTTTCTCAGGGTTGGGATGGGGTAGAAAAAGTCATTTAGATTTAGAGATGTTTAGGGAGAACGTAGTCACAGGAGGGAAAGCAGTCCAGCACCATCCTTGTGATGAGAGAGAATATTTCCTTTAAGGAGTGGAGGAAAAGAGTAGGACTTGCAGTCTCTTGGAAGTGGTGCTGCCATCCACTGTCCTTCCCACTAAACTCCCACAAAATCTCTGGGTGACTCCAGGAGCAGCATGGGGGGATGAGACTGAGCAACTAAGCAACTGCAAGAAGGAAGATCCTCTCTGCCTCCTTCCCTCTCCTGGCTGGTGGAGCTGGCTAGGCAAAACATAGGGAGTGTGGGGAAGCCTCGTCCCCAGGGACTTGGGGAAGTAGGGCTGGGCATGGACCAGAGCAGGTCCCTCACTGCATGCACAGCGGTAGAGGGGCTGACACCTTTCAGGTTGCTGAGGGGCTGAAAGGACAAATGTTTCTCTCCCTTCATACCCTCCTAAATCACTTGCAAAAAGCTGTGCTTTGGGCTCACAACTAGTGGCCTACGCTTGGTCCTAAAATAACCTGTTGTGACTCAGGAGAGAAACTGATCATTCCTGCGTCCTTCCCGTGGTGCTGCGACACGTTTGCTGCCATTTCCCACAGCGTAACTCACATTTAAAAGGTTTCTGTGGCAAACACGAGTGAAACTCTTAATTCTTTTCTTCCGTGCCAAAGTGTGGACAGCAAGTGTGTCATGATGTGCATGCATGTATGTGGGAAGGGAGGAAGCCTCACCAAGCAGGGAGCCGGATAAAAGGGAAAATCATTTTCTGCGTGTGTCTGGGACTCGATGGCTGCCCTAGCACTTCTGTTGCTACAGCTGCAGAGCAGCCCCGTGGCCAGTGGTGCTGCAGGGGGAGCAAGTGCCAGGGATGATGACTGTTCCCTGCTCGTCGTGGCCCACAGGGCACCCGGGCTAGGTACGAGCCTGGGTTGTGAGCTGCTTAATAATCACAGTGCATTTCCCACCTCTGCCTAATGCCTCGAGCATGTCACGGGTCCCTGCCCTTCCCTTTGCCCGGAAGAAAGTATTTCAGGGAACCCTATGGCAAAATAAGTGCAAGAGGCTGACAGAGGAGGCTGTCCAGGTCCTCATCTGCCCCTACTGCTCTGGTAACTGGGTGACCCACACTTGTGAAGCTGGCACACGTAGGCAAGGACAGAAATATGTAGGGTAATGATGCGTGGAAAAGCAAGTTACATTTCAGCCTTTGCTTGCATTTACTTTCAGGTTTGCAGTATTAAAGAGAAGGGCAAGCGCTGAAAGGAAAGCTAAACCAAAGCACAAATTTCTGTGCTGGGAATCTTGACTGCTGTCCTTACTTCGATTAGTACATTTAGTTACCAGCTTGGTTTGTCCTTTCTTAAGATTCCTCTGTTGCAAAGTCTTGCTGGCTGTCCTGGTGCCCTTGCCAAAGCACAGCCTGAGGCGGCCCAGGAGCATCGGTCCCCAGGGCTGGCCTAGCCCTTCGAGTGCTGCACGTGGGCCCTTAGAGAGGATGCTGGATGTTGGAGGAACTGCTTCACCTCTTCATTGTCCCATTGGTCTGCTCAGAGCTTTGTGGTGGGGGCCTGTTCACAGAGCTTAGGTGGTGCTTAGAGTCTAGGCACCCCATAGCACAAATGCAAACAGTGTGCGTTGCGGGGTCCTCAGTGGCTTAAGGCCTCTGCTAGGGAAGATGAAGGTAAAGCCCGTTGCTGTTCTGACACCTTCTGTCCCCATGGGGAGCTGAGACTTCCTGAAGGGAGCTCAAGGTCGTTGCCATCACTGGGTGCTTCTCCCTCCATTCCTAAGGGCTTTCGGAGCAAACCTCCCATGTGTAACCCCAGTTTCATGTTAGCTGTGCCATCTGCTAGATGTGACTTGCGTGTAATAAGGCTGCTGTCTCCCTCCCCTTTTTTTTCTTTCCTTTTCAGGGGAGGAATGATCCAGACTTGTGAGCAGTATCAATTTGTCCATCATGTCATGAGCTTGTATGGAAAACAGCTTTCTAGAGCAGCAGAAGAATAACTGTTCATGATATTCCTAAAGTCAAGAGAACTTTTGACTGCATTCATATCTATTTCAGATCTGATAAGAGACACGTGGTAACCTGGCTGTCTTAGCTGGAGAGAGAGCGAGAGAGATTATTTTACTTTGATATTGCTTTTATGCTCTTGTTTGCATTGACATTTAAGAGCTGAGGTATGCCTTGTCTTAAACACATGTGACAGGACATAAACTTCACCAAAAAAGGCTTATTAAACTGTAAATAAGAACAGTAGCTTCACTTGTTACAAAATCCAAAAAGAAAAAGCAACCCACTGTCTTCAGTTTGCTGTTTTTAAAAGATAATTGCTAATATATCCAAAAACAGTGTGAAACTTTTTGAATTGTCATGCTGAAATATGTACCGTATGTTGACTAAGCTTGAAAGTAACTTTTTGCCTCTGTTTTTACATATAAGATTACCGAATACTGTGTGTATCGTAAACCTTTGGAGCCTCTGCGTTGAAAGATTCAAGTAGATACACGTTGAAGTGAAATTTCACACCTCATGTTTGCTTGTTTGGGGTTTTTTGTTTGTTTGTTTTTAAAAAGTCACCCCCGGGATTACCAGAACTAAAAGGAAAGAATTATTTCACTGACATGAGTCAAATTCTCACCTGCAATTCCTACCAGCAATGTACCCCAGAATGATAAAACCTTGGGTGAATCTGAGCTTAGTAGAAGTTAATGTGAACATAAACTCTTTGTGCTTTATCTTTTATTTGTTAGTATTTTGCAGTCTCAGACTGCGTCCATTTTTACATAGTCAGACCACAATTCTAATACTCCTTTTCCTTCTGAAATTTCAAGTTTGAAATCAGGTGAGAAAATCTGACTTGATTTCACCTTTATTGAAAGTGCAGTGGTAAGATGGTTGGTGCTGAATTTGAACTCGTTTCAAAGCTTTGAGGCTGACTGCATGCCCAGTGCACATTAAAATTAATGAGACTAGAAATGTAAATCCTGTAGGCAGCTTTAGGAAAATCTCATCCTGAGTGTGTTGACTGCTTTTTAATAAATTTGCCCTCAAACCAAATTTAGATAATCATTAGCACCTTCTAATCGCTTGTCTGGGCAACAGTATTTCCTTTTAGATAATACAGACTGCTGCTCCTGCTTTTCTTTTTAGACCTCAGTCTGGCTGAAGACTGAAATTTATATCTAATCCTTAGAGGTAAGCACATGTTTTAATTCTTTATTGAGCAAAGAGAGGGGTATACAGAAGCTTTAACAAGAGAAGATGAGTGTTCCATGAATAGAAACCATAATGATCTACTAAA
Source organism: Nothoprocta pentlandii (assembly GCA_013398315.1). Taxonomy (NCBI): domain Eukaryota; kingdom Metazoa; phylum Chordata; class Aves; order Tinamiformes; family Tinamidae; genus Nothoprocta; species Nothoprocta pentlandii. The sequence continues at coordinate 466,009 of VZSG01000489.1, read as the reverse complement.
AATATTTTTACTTCTCTCTTTTTTGTAGTAATAATCCACACCCACCACTTTTATTAGTGCAGGAGATGGAGAATTTATTGCAATTGCTAATCAGGAGGGGGTAAAACAGCACTTGGAACAGCAAGGACTGATCCTGCTTGCACTGAGGGTTTGCCTTTGCCTTCAGGATACGCAGGGTTGGGCTAGAAATGTTGTATCTACAACTTGGTCACTGTGGGGAAAGCTTCCCAGTATTTTAGTACATACCTTTTGTGTTTATTCTGTATCCATGAATCTGTATTTAAAAAAAAAAAAAAAAAAAAAATCCTGTCGGCAGGATTTGCATGAATGTGTGGCAAAATGTGTTATCTTTAAACCACTTGATTTTATTGCTGTATTTAAAATATTTCCTTCAGTGAGAAGCTAGCAGGAAGAACTGGCATTCTTTTTAAAAATACTGGCGGTAGTCATTAAATAGAGCAATAAACTTAAGCTTTTGAGCATAACATGACTGTTAGTTTTATGTAAACCTTGCTAGCTGCCTTGTCCCCACTGCTCCAGATTCTCTCAGAGAGGTAATGCTCTTCTCAGCATTCTTTGAAAAGAGCCAAAACACCACCAGTGGTCTGAATAATACTGTAAATGGGACTCCCTATAAATAGTATTTTCAGCTGTTCAGTGCCCTTCAGTGTCAAACCTGAGTCAGTGAATAAAATGACTTGTTCTGTCTGAGTTGGCTGTGTATCTAATAAAGAATATTTGTTGATGATGGATAGGCATGCGCACACGGGGGAGAAGGTGAATGTGTAAGTTGCCTCCTGTGTAAGAAGTCTTCCTAGAGGAGAGTTGCCCTATGGTAAGCAAGGTATGAAGGTATCTGAAATGCTGCTTTTGAGGTCCTTGCAAGATCCTTAACAGGTATTAATTGGCATTCCCTCACTGACTTGCATAGGAGTAAATGTTTTATATAGATGAAGGGAATCGAGCTTGTCGCCCACTCCCAAATATATTCTCCAAATAGAGACTGTCCTGAGAGAGCAGTGTCTGACTTGGAGCTGCTTTGCATCACTCGCTCATCCAAAGCAAGTATCAACCTAGTTGCACTGTGTGGCTACGAGAGCTAAAGTGCCACTGCCTCACACCAGACAAGAACATACCGCTTAGTCTGGAACAAAACGTCCAAATGCTTCTTGAAGTGTTGTTTTGTCTAGTAGAAACAATGAAGTTGAAGATAATCCTCCTGTTTGCTCTTTGCTCTTACTGTAATTAATATAATTAACATATTTCTCTCTCTTTCGTTTCTTTTTCCAGAATTTAAGGTCTGAAGGACATTAGATGGGCTGTTCTGACCACTCCTGACTGCAGAGGAAGTCTTAAGAAGTGTGTTAGGATTAGCAGAAAGGAGCCCTGCCTGTGCAGAAGCACTTGAGATGAGTGGAGCTGCTCCTTCTGCTTTTCAGTAGGTTTGAAGCTGACCTAACTAGGAAAAAATCTATACTGTGCATCTTCCCAGCACCTCTCTTTACAAGGGACTTACTTCATTTTAAGAAAAGAAAAAAAATCCTAGCACGCTACCAACCCTCTCCACATCCCTGCTTAGGCCTCTTTGTACCAGAGACTACAGCGTTAATATCTGCAACACAGTTGTTTCCCAGAGGATGAAATTCCTCTCTCTGGGTAGATCAGCATATAATGAACCTGAGATGATTTTATTGGGAAGGCTCAAGAGTTCAAGAAAGAACTAACCAGGATCTTGGTTCTCAGCATTTATCTGCCACACATACAGCGGAGGGAACGCACTACTTGCAGACAGGCAGTCTTAGAGATACGTGGGTTGCTTGGGGAGCTGGCAGGTTTTAGAAGCACATCTTTCCCTCCCTGACCCTAGCTGGAAACAATTTTAAACACAGGGCAATACTAAACTTCAAAACATTAAAATCACAACCGTCTCAGAAGCAGTTTCCCCCTGCTAGTTTGGCACTGATCACAAGCAAAGGACTTAGTGTCCTTCAAAATGCATAGATCTAAATGCTTGTAAGATGGTCCCCTGTGCTGTTTTAGTGCTGTTGCACTTGTATCGGTGATTTAAGATTGCTAAATACACAGACTAGGGTCTGTAATCCATTTTTCTCTCAAGGGCTCTCTTAGTCTATCAGACAAAAACACCATCTGAAGAAGAGTGACAGACTTTCTACAGAGAGTGAAAGAACCAATTAAAGTAATTCTCTTGGTAGCTGCTATTATGGGCTGACTTTCCAGAGATCCCTGTCCATGTTTCAGTATCTGTATGACATGGTGGGACCTGGAAATGGTTGAAACTGCTGCCTATTGAATTTATTAAATAAACAAAACCAAAATCATTTAAGAGAGGTGAGAAATGATCACCAAGGACTGACTTAAGTAGCAAAACAGGATTTGTTGAATGCTCAAATGTTTGAAACCTGACCCTACTACTTTGTTGTTTTTTTTTTTTTTAATGAAAAAAAGCCTGGTAAATTGTTTAATAGTCTATCTTTGGTGAGAGTTTTGCGAAAGCATGACATAAAGCCATTATAAAAGGAACTAGCACTTAAAAAGGGAGGTTTGAGAGGATTCATTGTTTGCTTTAATTAAAGAAAGCATCTCTTTAACCTACCGAAGGTTTGTCCTTTTATCCTCATACTTGAGGTTTTATCATCCTGTTATTCCAGAAAGAGAAGCTGCTGAAGTCAATTTAATGGATGTAACTCTGTAGCCCACAAGAGGCCAGTGTGTGTTTAAAGTTGGCACTACTCAAAGCCCCATTTGTCCTGTGTGGCAGGACCTAGGCATCTTCCTGAGCCTGCAACAATCTAGAGGACTTCACATCAGCTGAGGGACATGGAAGGGTCAGTCTGAAAGCTCTTCTCTCATAGCAGGAATTGACCAGGACCTTAGCATCTGCAAGAAAAGGTAAAATATATATAAGCAAATATTGCCTGTTATCCCCATACTTTGTGTTCTGTGGCTGTAACTAGGTCGTATGGAAGGTGGCTCTCTGATGCTGATAGCTTTCTTTTCTCATGTCAGCTTAGCCTGCTGTTTTTGCTTGCTGTCCAGAAGGTAACCGGTAACCAGACTGAAGGATAATAAAAGGTAATAGCACAACATATGACAGACAAACAAACAAAAAAAAACCCTTAAGGGTCATTCCTAGTTCTTAGGTGGCACGGGCTTTTGGACGTGCGTCTGTAACCTTTTCCTGTTCAGAAAATTTGTGACCAAGAATTAAAAATTTGATCATGTAAAGGAAATAGGAACAAAGAAGATTCCAGTTTTAAGGTGAAAGGAGGAACTGTTAGAATGGTGGGTGGGTTTCTAAGCCTCGTCACTGTGAGCTGCTTAGGATTTGAAAGATCTGAGAATCAAGTCCCAAAGCATTGCAGAGGACTGAGCAGCAGAGCTGGGGAGTAAAGAAGCATTTTGCAGATGTTTTCACTTGGGCACTTGGTACAGCTGGGATGGAGTTGTCCTCTGATTCCGTCTCAGGCCTTTGTAGCATTCTGCAGTCCCACTGTGTGATGCACCTGCTGGAGCCCTAGGTTAAGGAAAAGCACAATGAAATGAATAAGCAGGTATAATCCAAGACATTATTGCAGTTTTTGTTGACTTTCCTGATGTGAAATGGTCATGGTTTTCTGTTAACCACAGAGAAATGCCTTGATTCTAGTGAGATGTTTGCATGGAGCTGTGAGAAGTGAGTGTTCAGGGCCAGCTCCTTATTCATCAATCTGGTTGGAAAAATACAGTGTTTGACGTGAACCCAGGAGCTAGTTTTCAAGAAGAAATTAAATGTTGCTCATTTAGGTAGAAAATAGATCGCTGTGGAGTCTCTTGAAATAACAGTTAAAACATTTTGCTCAGTTATGTGTATTCATAAAGTGATAAGCACGACCTTGTGAAACACTCCACAAGCCTTTGCCTTATTGTGAAACGCTCCACAAGCCTTTGCCTTATTGTGAAACGCTCCACAAGCCTTTGCCTTATCCTGATGCATGGAATTGCCAGCCCAAAGCGGGAGGTGACAGTGGGTCGGAGAGGGGAGCCCGGGAGGTCGTCCTTAGCCCCGTGCACCTCAGGCAAACATGGGAGCTGCTGCTCTGCCCAGAGCTCTGCTGGGCCATAACAGCCCCCACGGTACCCACAAACTGGGTTCAAGATGCAGTGCTCCACCAAAGTCTCCCGCCTTCAGTCCACCCAAGTTGTAAAGGAAAGTAGCGTTCCTGTTCTTGACGTCCACTGCTTTGTTTTGGGGTGACTAGAACAGAAGCGGGACCAAAAGAAGGTAGGGCTTTCCTGTGTAAAACTTGTCCTGACTGATACGGGGATGAGAAGTTTGTCTGAACCCCCCAGGGCATAGACAGGACTCAGCAACTTTGTACAGAGTGGAGTCAGTCTTGATCGTACTCTTGATGCATGTGGTTTGGAGATCTTTTGTGAATAAACTCCTACATTGTATCATGAAAGCAGCCTGCAGACCCTCGTGCAGCAAGACTGCCCAGTTTTCCCATCGTATAGACAGGTGATAACACTGAGGCGTAGAGACAGAAAATTACTTATCCTTGTATAAAGAGTCCTGCAGGAAGACTGGAAAGAAGAATTGATCTACAGTTTCTATGGGTAGATAGCACTCCACCTGCCACACAAACCTTGTCCCAGGATTTTAATTCGTCAGGGTGATAATTTTTTTGTATGACTATGGATGTTTCGGGGCTTATTTTTGCATCCCCTCTTTTCCCAGTAAAAAAGCACTAGTGCTGCTAAGCTAACATGTCTGTCTTCTTTCCCCAGCAGAAGTTGGTTCCAGAAAACCTGCCATGCTGGAGTCCCTTGGTGTGGTGACAGGCTCCTTTGAAAGCTTGACTGAAGGAAGCCTCCCAGGCAGCTTTTGTGGAGAAGACCCATCCGCCACAACACTCGAGGGTGAGAAAGCACCGTGTCTGGTGAAAGCCAAAGCTGGTTCCTTTTACAAATGCATCTAGCCATATTCACCCACCCCAGGCAAGTGAATGCAGCCTGCCACCTTCCACAGCTGGAACAGTGGGAGATAAAAGTGGCGGCAAATGCCAGACACCTGTATCTGGCCTTTCTGTTTTCAGAGATTTGTCTTGTACCAGTCAAAATCAATCGGAAAGCTGCTGTTCATTTTAGCTGCTGGAGAGCGGTGCTTACTGAACTTACTGATCCAAATATAGCAGTCCCTGCTTATGCAAAACTCCTGATCGAATGATTTGACTGAAGCCAGAATAATATGACCTTTAATGCATTAGTAAATACACTCTCCCATCATGTGTAAGCTCTTCCATATGGAGAGATCTGGGGGCTCTCCTATGTGACACAAAGATCATATGAGTCTTCATTATATAGCATTAAAAATCACAAATCCTTCTTTATGGTGTGCAGAGACTTGTAATGAACAAATTTACTTCCATTTGGGTACCATATGGGCATCACTTTGGAATAAAAATGGCAATAAGTACAGTTAAATAAATAAAGGTGAATATTTCCTCCATAAAAGCAGACAGGGAAAGAAACTGTACTTTAAAAATAATTCTAAATAGAGAAAGTCCTTAATAGCCTCTGATTCCATTTCATTCATTCATTTGTTCCAATATTTCTTCTTGAATTTTAGGAGATAAAGTGATATTCCAAGCTAAAATGAAAGATAACCCAAAGCTTGATGTAACATGGAAAAGGCAGAGTGGGATACCAGGGAAAGAAAGGTCCAGGTGTCGTAACAGCATCAGTAAGCAGTGCGTGTTAAAGGTAACACTTCCTGTTTTCTTTTTTCTTGCCATTAGCTCATTTTTTTGTTCCCAGAATAAAAAACGTATATATTTATATATAAGCACTACAGTATTCCTCAGCAGAAGCAAAAATATTCCAGTTTGTGCAGTACTGCGTTTCCAAATACTTTTTTCGCTGTGGAGAATGGTAACTATCATTTGTTTGGGGATGTGAGGTTTCTTTGTAGCACAATAAGGTCTGCAGATAAAAATCTGAGGGCCAGAATTGCCAACTGAGGGCCAAGCTGCGATCTGCTTTCATTCCTCATGTGGCTTTGCAGCATTCATGACTTATTGGCCTTCTTGGGCTCAAAGAGTCATCTAGAATTGTGCAAGTCAGACACCAAGCCACAATTACCAGAGCACCCAGGTGAAAACACCTTCTGTGAAATAGCAGATTTCAGTTGGAAGCCAGGCTATTACACATAATAAGCTAAATTCCCCACTGATGTCAGTGTGGCAGGGCTGTGAGTCGCTGCCGAATTTGGATTGGTTTTAATGGAAGAGATGGGAATGATAAAATGTTCCTTGGCATTGTCCTTTTGGTAGAAGTGAGTTTTGCATAAACAGTGTCACAGGACATGGGGGTGAGTAGATGGGCCTGGGCACAGTGAAAACTCATCTCCTTTTTCACTGCACATGTTTTTCTTCAACCTACCACACGTGAGATTGCTATTTGAAAGAGAATTGGCCGTGTTACCTGCAGCAAACTTGCTTTGAGTCAATGCTAAGTAAAAGTGGTGCTACCTGCCTGCCTTATCCTCTAACTTTTGCTGCAGTAGGTCCATCTTGTAAAGATGAGTGCTTCCAGAATGTCCCATGTTCATGCTGCCACTGGGCAACCTGCTGAATAGTCTGTTCTCCTGGATGATGAGAAGGTGGAGGAACCGTTCCTCGAGGACGGCCAAGAGGTTAAACGCCCAGGGGGTTGTCAGTATAAGGAAGGGTCGCAAAACGCAAAATCCCACCACATAGAGGAGGGTTTCCTCTATGTGGTGGGATTTGACCTGCTCTTGGCATAGGGCTTTTTGTTAGGGGCAGACAGATAGGAACTGGTCTAATCCTTCTTGGATTAATGCAGCCTCAGTCCTGCCAAGTTTTGGCCTTGGATCTTGCCTTGTTCAGAACTGCCCTTCCTAGTCTCCTGCCACCATGCTTCCCACACTCGATAACCCGTGTCCTTAGCCTGTGGACTCGCACCTTTCCTACCACGTTGGCTTCTCACCATCCACCTCTCCCTCTCTCTGCTTTTCAAGGGCATCAGCAAACACGTCCTGTGCGTGCTGGTACCTGGGCACGAGCACACACTGTCCACGTGGCTGCTGCAGGCTGAGGCACAGATCCCCCTGTCCGTGCAACCCCCAGAATGGGCTTTGTCCATAGAACAGGAGCTGGAAATCCCAACTCCTTCGTCATCCCGGAGCAGCAGCGGGTGGGGATCTGGGGCAGGGGTGGGAGCTGGTGCTGGTTGCAAGGCAGGTTGCTTCCTTCCTCAGTTGGCCTGTGCCATTCCAAATGGGAAAGGACAAGGGTGAAGCAGGAGCTGTCTCCAGACTCGCTGCTGAAGAACAGGAAGGAGAGCGAGGAGAGGTGCCCGTTCAGAGCCATGGAGAGGAGAGCTGCCATTGCAGGTCCCTGCAATGCCCCTTCTCCTCACGCTGTTCCGGGGTGCTCTTTTGCTGCCCATGTGTTGGCAGGATCAGGGCTTCACCAGGTCTCCCCACCTGGGTTGCTGCTGTTCTACACGCCTGCCCACCTGCAGCAGCAAAACCTTCTTTCTCCTCCTCCTTTAACCACAGGGGAAAGCAGAGCATTCGTGCTGGCTGATGTTAAGTGTCTGGGTTTCTGCACTGATAAATCAGCGACGGAGATTGTTGGCCTGAGATTTTACTTGTAACGTTGCTGTCGTGAGCAAGAAGAAGACACATCTCTGAAATGACATGCAGACGTATCAATGGGTACATTGCTTGGCTCTTGGCAGCCAGATGGCGCCAGATGGGCTTTCACACTCGTCTGCAGCAGGGAAAGGAGCCTCTTCCTGCCGGGGCTGAATCCGGACAACCGGAGAGGCACCGGCAATGCTCCATGCAGCAGGAGCAATGGCTCGCTCGGGATGCCCTGGCTGCAGCGCGAGGATGCACGTTTATCCCTCCACAGCAAACAGGCATGGAGTGCTGGTTTGTGGCATTTTGTTGTTGTTTGGTTTTGCATTTGGTCTAAGGAGGGCTGGTTTTCTTGCATTCAGAGATATTTTTGACAGCTGTCTTACGAAGACTGTCATTACAAATATATCCGATGTGTGACAAAGTAGTAGCCAGTTTTGATTCCATGATTTTTATCAGAATCATGTATATCCAAATGTGCTTTAGGGAAGAACAGCCCAAATTTCTTCCTGTCAGGTCTTGCAAAACTCAGCAACTGCCAGGAATCAAATCCCCAGGTGCTGGGGTTTGTGGAGCTTTTTATGCCTGTCCTTTCCCAGAGGTTCTTCCAAGGCTGAGCCGAGCAATTAAAGGAGGTCGGACAACTCCCTGTACAGGGAACAGGACTCAATCAAAACACCCTGAAGACTTTGTAAGGCCCTGAAGACTTTCACAAAATACAGAATTTCAATATGAAAAACATCAAGGAGAACATGTGAGGACGAGCTCTAGACCACTCTTGCAGGGCACTCACAAACAGATGGCAAATGTCAAACTATATTTGCAGCTGCAAGTGTCTTCTGTTCTTTCCAGATCCTCCTGATACTGAGGAACACTGAAGTGAAAGCCTCCCCATTCCGAGTCCCTGCTATCAACCCTGAGGACGTCAGCAAAACACTAGAAACAGGAGAGAGGGTTGCTGGAGAACCTGCTGGTAAGCACGTGAGCATCTCAGACATCTCTTCTTAATGGGGTTTCACAGGCCTGCTTCCCACCACTTATGTCCTCTTCTGCCTCGCCCCTTCCCCAAAGAATACTGTCCCCTGCACTGCAGGGGACAAGTTCCAAGGACAGGAGCTTAGAAGCAGTTCTGTGTTTGAGCTGATGGCCAGGATCAAACAAATAGCCAGGTGCAAGTCACTGCAAGTGTAGACTTAGAAACCCCTCAACGTGGACTGTCTGCTCTCTTCTGCAGGAGAGACCTGTAGAAATGAAATGTAGCTCTCAGGAAAATATTGTGAAGGAGGAGAGAAGATTATGAAAAAGCGAATACTTAAAAACATCTTGTTTCACAACCAAAAAACAAAATAAGTCAGTCTAAAACTGAGTTGAAAACAGCTGCTTGACTATGTCCTGGGAGTTAAAATTTGGGTACCTCTTGTTCCTGATTTTTCTTTATGGGCTAATTAAATTGCATCTTGAGAGGTTCACAGACCCAGTTCCTCCACACAGGAACATATTGCAGCAGGTAGACTCCAAACAGAGTCTGCTTTTCCATTCTGAAGTGGAAAGGGCTGGACGCTCCCAAACACAGGGTGTAGGACAGCAAAACACTCAGCACTGCTGAAAGTCTTTTCTTTTTTATTGTTTAGGTACCTGCCCATGGATATGGGTGCCTGTTTTCAAGCACTTATGTTTTTGCATTCCCCTAGCTAAATCTGACTGCTTTTCCCTAACTTAGACCAGAACAGAATTAAACAAGTGACTGTTTTTGTTGTATCCATCAGATAGCAACCATATGATCTAGGCTGAGCACAGCTTGTGTAACACATGGGAGTGTTCGTAGCAGCAGCAGCATCTGACTAACAAGGCTTTTGCTTTTCCTTTTCTGTTAATATTTTGGTTCTTTCTTGGAATGTTTCCACTGTCTCATTCCAAATGTTGGACTATCATTATTAATTTTCACTCATACTATCAATTTAATCATACATAGTATAGGTATGAGCAATATTCAATGTAAATAACGGAAATAATTTTAAGAAAAATGTTTTTGGTTCCTGAGTTTGTGTCTAAAATTGAGTGGAGGATCCAACTTGCTTGAAATCTGTTTTGAAAACCTTGTCCACTCTGAGTTTATTGCTTCATGGGAATTCCCATTAAAGCCAGTGGGGTAGTACATAGACATGTTTCCTCAGCCTATATGAAAACACCAGGTTGTGGACCATAATTTAGTGGAAAGCATTGTAATAGCCAAAGTATATATATATTTTTTCTCATGTTATAGTTGTTCAGTCTAATTCAATCACCTTCTTCTGTACATGGGGGAGAGATGTGAAGACGGGGCAAAGCACTGCAGAAGCGCAGGCCGGGCCTAATTATGGGGCTCCCTAAACATCCATTTTGTTGTTCTCCAGGAAGGTTTGCATGAGGAAGGTCCTTGTGGTTTATGTCAGCGCAGAAGCAATTTTGTAAAAAATAGCGATCACTCGGACGTACTTTTATGGGTGATTAGAGATTTTTGTCGTCATGATGTTTGTCTCTCCAGATACCAAGTTCAAAGGGGACGGTTTGCTGTATGACGAATGAGTTCCACACGGTGGCTGTGACCCACACAGGCCTTGGACATCCCAGCGGACCCTCAAGTTCTGCTGCTGCAAAGGATCCCATCAGGATGTTCCCTTCACCAGCTAACGTCTGGCTTCCTGATGATGGATGGTACGGCCAGGTCTGTGCACTTGCGACTGTGGCACATTCTAGGCTGGCTCAAAATAAGGAATTGCCTCGTGTTCACAGCTTAACTAAAGACTAAGGAAGTCCTCAATATCTCTAACTATAGATGTCATATTTCAGGAACTTAAAATATAATTGCATTATTCACATTAAAATTAAAGTTGTTATGATAAGGACGTGGTAAGGAATTTCCCTCTGAGGCAGCTGAGTGTATGCAAAGAAGAAACACAGATCAATGTGATAAAGATGCTCTGAGGTCTCCGTTAGTTGAGCTTTCCCAAAGGCCGTAATGCAGTCATAACACAAAGAAAGAAAATGTTTCCTTATGCAATATGTCACCGTGTCCTCTGCTGCAGCCCCTCACCAGCTCTAATAAAAGAAATGAAAACTCATGCAGAATTTATGGAAGATAAATAGACAGAAGATCTGGAAATAGCTTAAGCTTTTGATGGTAGGAAATCTTGTAATTTTTATAGGAGTGGGACTCAGTTGTGGCACATAATTTAGAAAAAAAAGTAATTTGGCAACATATGTAAGCTAGTATAAGTAGGAGAAAAGAGAAATCTTTTCTTGTAGTAGATGTCTTGTAGCTTGTAGTAGATGAAAGCCTTTAGGTTAAATAGTTACTTAGATGAGATAGCATTCAGGTTCCTTTAAATCAGAAGATAACGCAAAAACAACTTAAAGCCTGAAGCTATGATTCTTCTCCTACTTCAAGACTTGCATTACTGCAAAATAAGCCTAGGAGAATATGTACTCTCCATTTACACCATATTCCTCATGACTGTATCTTCATATAAGTATTTCTGTGCCTTTTTTTTTTTTTAATATTAGCTGAGACTTTTGAAGCAGAATATGAATTTCAGTACCAAGGTGCCTATTTGTTTGATTCAAAACATGCAGGTCTTTTTGAAGATCCTATCTTCAAAATGTTCTTCTGGACTCCTAACTAGGAGTTTTGAAGGTGGACCTAAAGGGCAGAAAGCAAGATCTGTGTTTTCAGAAGTGACTCCTCATTAGGAGTGTGTTAATCTCTGTGTACATAAGCTTCAGGATCATTAACAGGATATTGCAAGCTAATTAAAAAAATCCACTAATCATGTAAGCCATATAAGGCAGGTTATGGGAAATACACCCAAGAGCTCACAAGCGAGCTAGGAAGAGGTGCAAACAACCTGTTAGTGCATAGACACCTCTCCCAAACATGGGTGGGGAATGAGTGCTGATCAGTGCTCACAGAAGGTGCCCTTTCCACCCTTAGTTCAGGTGGCCCTAGGTCAAAAGCTGCTAGGACTTTTCAGAAATGGCCAGCTTTGGAACAGCTCTGCATATTTGTGTGTCTGTTTTAAGAGCTGTTTTCTCTGTTTTATAGAATTTGTTCAGGCCCTTCCATCCCAAACCTTGTGAGCTGTGCGTTTTGACAGAGACTCTGCTGTTCTTCACATGTGCCTAGGCCTGAGGAGGGGCCTCATGCCTGGAGGAAGCTCCTGGTGCTCCAATGAAGGGTCACTGCCGTGTCCCAGCTCTCCTGCTGTCTCGGAGCCTCCAGGACTGGTGAAGAGCCTCCATGGGGCTGATTCTTCCAGCCCCAGCATTTCCTTAGCCTGGGAGGAGCTGGACCAGGGAGATGGGTCCTCAGGATAACAGACTGGACGTTTGTCAAGATCTCAGTCTCTGGAATCAGCTACACTGTGAGAAGGCTGCAGGAGAGGCAGAAAATACATTCTTCCAAATCTAACCTGGGAACAAAGCTGATGTTGGATAAACAGCGGAGTTACAGGAAGGAATTCCAGCAGGGCCACCTCCAGGTAAGACCTGCGGTATCCTCAGCTAAACTGTACAAGTTCAACAAGTTTAGCTCTACCTTCCCAGTCATTTTTTCCTCAGCTTTTAAGATATAGCATAAGACACACAAGGACTTGGGAGGGGAGAAGCTGAAGTGAAAAATACTGGTCCCTAGAGAATGACAGAAGGAGCGCAAACACAAGGAACCAATACTTAAACAGGCTCATTAATTCTTAAGTGTTTTGTGACCAACCACTAATCTGCAGCCGGTTGAGGAAGTCCCAAACACGGTGAGTAAAATGGAATTGCAGCCTGGATGCAGAAGATGAGCTGGCTTGCTACGTTATCCTGAAAGGTGATGTTAGCGCTGCCATGTGGCTTACAGCTGCAGAGAAGGTGAGTGTCCTGTCCTCCTTCATCCAGTTGTTCCCTGCCCAGGCTAGTCAATAACAAGGATGTCTCCCTACAAGCAGTCCCAAAGAAGATGGAACAAACCCAGGCTCATCAAAGGAAAGCTTCCACCCAGTTTGCCAGTTTGGGGCAAATCAAAGTCCAGTTCATCTTAGTAGTTAGATCTGAGCAAAACTTTTTTGCTTAGTCTATAACTGTTTTAATAAAACAGTTATATAAAAGTCACACAGACTGTGAATTAGCATAGTAACAGGTTATGCATGTATTTCCCCAGAAGTCTATCCACATATGATACAGGTCTTCTAATTCCATTAATAAAAGTAATGGGTGATTACAGAAAAAAAAAGTAATAAACTAAGAAGTTTTAAAGTTGTCAGACAGATGGCTTGGAGCCATTTATATCTAACCAGCAGCTTTTGGTCCCTCTACCTACATGAGTTCTTTCTGTTCTGTGTGTGCTGGTAAGAAAGAGCATTTCCAGTGTCCTCCGGACTTGAGTTGTGTTCATGTAGAGCCCCTCTAAGCTGGGAGCTTTTCAAGTTTGAAGCAACTTGAGGAAATCCTGTGACGTAAGTCCAAGAAAAACCACAGAGAACAGCAGGAAAAGCCAGGTTGTCTGTGTGTGTTGGTACATTCCCTTGGTCACAATCTGTGTGTCTCCAGGGAGGACACGAGCAAGTATGAATTGATGATCTGGTCTTCATCCTAAATAACAAGTTCCAAGACAAATTTGCACCACCTTGGGAGATGGTGGGGGAAATAACATCAGAGGATGAGGAGGGTATAACAGCTCTTTTCTGAGGATGAGCTGTGAATGGGGAGTTTGTTCTACAGTGCTACATTCAGGATCCAGGGGATTTACCTGCTGAGACCCCAGGCCAATGTAAGACGAGATACTGATTTGCGAAAATGTCTGCAAATAGATAGTGACAAATTTTAAGACTGTTTCACAGTGGACAGTAGAAAAACCATCTGTGTAGCTCCCCATCATTCCCCCACAACATTCTCTAGCCTATTAATGCCGCGGAGCAGCCCCAGCGGAGCAATATCCCTTCCTTTCAGAGATCTCCTGCTTGCGTTTATAATTGGGTGTAATTTAATCACACTTTTCTAAAGCACCTTGAGAGCCCCAAATCCCAAAGCACTTTACAGTTTAATGGCATTAGTGAGAGAAATCATCAATGTATCTCTGTGGAGCAAAAACCCAACACCTTATTTACAGACCGAGGAACAAAGAAATTAATTGCCTGCCTGCAGCTGCGCAGCAAGCTAATGGAAGAAGCTTTCTGATTCCTCCTTCTCATGCTTTTCAGTTTGCATTTGTTTACCTAGGGCAGAGACACTCTGGCCAGATGTTGAGATTAATGCAGTGTTGCTTATTCCTGCTTCTTGATGAGTTTTCCATGGTGGGGAAAAAAGGCCCAGGGCAGGAGATGTCAGACCCAGGTCCTTCAGATCTGTACAAGAGCAGGAGACTCCCTGCCCCGCTGGGGCTTGCAACGTGTGGTGTATGTGGGGCAGACACTTGTAGGGTGCAAAGCAGCCCGTTGTGTCCCTGTGCCCGTGGCAGGGCGTTCTGGCCCCGCGAGCCCGGCTTCGTCGGCAGCCCCTGCGCAGCGGCCGCCCGACGTGAGGGCAGCGCTAAGGCCGTGGCCAGCGGCCGCGTCTGCCCGCTCCTCGTCCCGCCTTGCGGTCCCCAGGACAGCAGTGACCGCTCCGACAGCGCTGAGAACAAGACGCAGAGAAGAAGCGCCGTGCAGCCCCAGCTCGCTGCTGCGGGCTCAGCCACGCTGACCATGGCTCTGCTTCCTGGCACGGCTTTCACGGGCTCTCGATGTCAACTCCGTGAGTGTGGTTTGCACCCACATTGCTGCTTTCCACGGCAGACACACGTGCCTGGCTGGGCTTGTGCACCCCGTACTGGAGAGGAAGCAGGTGCTCAGTCCATGGGTACCGCAAGCTGGAGCTGCAAGGGCCACAGCTGGTAAGAACTTGCTTTGGTGCCTGAAAACAGGCCTTACTCTGGCTGTGTCTTCCCCTCAAGTCACTGGGCTTGCCTTCAGTTGCCCGAGAGCAGGAAGGATCCTGTTGGCTGGTTTTCCTTGGCTAGAAAGTGTCAGGAATCGCCTGAGATGGCGAATGGGGCCGTTTCTCAGTCCCAAGCCAGGGCTGCCCTGTGCCCATGGCTGCCTAGCCCCTCCAAGCCATCAACTGCTGCATTCTGACAAGAGCCTTGTGCTTTTTCCATATGCACTGCAGGCAGTGTGTTCTGTAAATCTGTTCCTTTATGAAATGGGATTTTTGACAACATTGTAGGAACAGTCACACAAATTTCCAAGACACAAAAAGGGGAAGTGGAAAATCAGAGTGCACATTCCTCTTTCCCCATCTCTTTTCCATGCCAGAAGCTCCCATCTGGTGGCTTTAAGCCAGGCTGTAACACAGTAGCCTGGTTCTAGCGGGCTTGGGTTGGTCCTGGAATGTGGACACGACACGTGGTCTCTCCACGTTGTGACTGATTCCCAACCTTAGGACCTGGGTATTATTGGCACTGTGGTAAGTAGGGCAGTGCTCTGAAGGTCTGCTGGGGCCTGAGGGCTGCAGCTGCCCCTGCCGAGCAGGTGCCTGGCCAGGAGGCTCTCCCAGTTACACGCTTGGGAGGGGGAATTCTCCATGCTGGGCTGTGCTGCAAAACACTGGCACGTAGGAAACAAGGCCTGTTAGACCCAGGGGGGCTAGTTCAGAACAGTAATGAAGTGAGCAGGGGAAAGGAGGATGAAAATGTGACCACAGAGCCCTTGCTTGTGAAATGTGACCACAGAGCCCTCGCTTTATGCAGAAAACTGTGAAGCATTTGAGGCAGCACTTTCGAAGAGTCCAACTAAGAGCTGAGGGTTGATGACAGTGACACTTCTGGATTTTTTGCTTTTCCTGCTGAGGAAAGGATGCCGAAAGGCTCCTGGACACAGGGATGGAAAGGTTACGGAAGTCCAAACACGTGAGGTAATCAGCAGGAGCGCGAGGAGCAGCCAGCCAGCCCAGCAGGACCTCCGTGATGATCTAGACAACTTTGCTGCAGACTGTATGTAAATGTGCAGGAAGCCATAACCTGAAGTACTTGCATCCTTGCAGTACCAAGAAAGTAACCACTGTTTTCTAAGGCTTTACAAATGCTGCAGGAAAGAGCTGGTGACGGAGTACAAAACTTCTGAGCTCCAGAAGGGTCCAGTAACTTCATCGCTGTTGGCTAAGGCCAGATAAGGAGTTGCAGGATGTCTGGACTGTTGAAGGATCTTGACTATTTTTGTGATGCTGATGTGAATCCTTCTGGGAACCTATTGCAGAGGAGAGCTGTGGAAGCAACTGGTCACACACTTGGACAACTATTTGGCACCTGTAGCGAGGAGGGAGGAGTGAGGAGATGGGATACTTCTCCCAGTAGACCTCTAAGTTATTGAAAGATACTGTCAGAAGTCATCAGAATTAAAGAAGTGGGAGGGAAACCTCTGCCTTCTCCGGTTGTGATCTCTCTGGACTGCTCCGAGGGCAGCGTGGTGGTGTTCCTGCCTGACAGTGCATCATTCCACACGTGGAGACCTACGGCACTTGGGGAGGGACTTAAGGAGGAATCCCAGCTAAGCCTGTGAGCAGATCCACTCGGAGAGCCAGGAGCTCCTACGCACGCTGGCCTCCAGTGTAACTCCCTGCTGAAGCAGCCACGGAAGCAGGAAAAACACAAAGAAACGCAGCATCTGCACAGTAACAATGCTCAGTAAATTAATATTTTTAATTGCTGTTACACACAGAAGAAATGAAGAAAAAATACATTCCAAACGAAGAATTAAAATAGTAAAATCAGCATACAAATGCGTTAAGAACAGATCCCAGATGGAGTGGCCGTGCTGTCTGTGGTGACCTTTACAATCACGGTGAGGAAGCGGGTGCTGGAAAGGCTCGGGGCGCGAGCTCCGGTTGGTGTGGGGCCGGGCCCGCCAGCCCCACGGCGTGAGCCCAGCGCAGCCTGGACCTGCTCGGCGCCCGTGCCTCCGTGCCTGGCTTTTTGGTTCGGCTGGGAGGGCAGGGGCTGGTTTTGTGGTGCTTTTTGTTGAGCTCAGGGCTGGGGTTGCTGGCCTGCAGCAAGGCCCCTGGTGCCCGAGCCAGCCCCGCGCCTCGGCATCCTGCCGCGCAGCGAGCTCGTTCCGCACCACCGCCTGGCACCACAGGAGCAGCACAGGCCACGGAAGCTTTGGCGTTCCCGCCAACTGGCCACCTCTTTTTTTCAGTTTTAGTCTATCTAGAGCTGTACATTTTTATTTCTTACAGTAAGATCAAAAATAAAATAACATCAGGAAAACTTTCTCCAAATTAGGAAAATGAAAAATCATGAAAGGTTTTAAAGAAACAAAAAGAGTTTGCATTGTGTTTGCTTCTGAGTTCATACTAAGATAAGATTTTACTGCAGCTGCTTCAAAGTTCTGGTCCATTTTATATGTGCACAACTCGGGTTCCTCAGTGGGTGGTTGTACAGTGCAGCTAGTGCTACCACGACCTCGTACCTCCTAACTGCACCATCAGATGAGGGATCAGTGAGTGGAGCATTTTTATACAAGCTGAGAACATGGTGATGGCTTAGAGCTGTGTTTCTAATCTACAACGTTCTGGGCCTTAGGGCTGATGGTACACAGACCTCCTCCTGTGCAGAGCCTGTTGGTGCTCCCGCACACGCGAAGGGCGGAATCCCGAGAGGGACGCGCGGACGCCTCCATCGAGGCCGCCCCTCACGGCTGCTTTTAAAGCCAGTGACACTTAGAGTCACCGAAGTGAAACGGCCCTTTGGAAGATGTCCCGTGAAACTGAGCTGACCACCGGCAGCGTGAAGGCCAGCGAGAACAACTCCATTTTCTGTTCCTGTCTTTCCAGCAGTCCTGACAGCCTGCGGGCGCTGCACTGCGGCTGCGTTGGATTTCCTCTAGCTAACAGCCAGGGATGAGGCCTGACTGCAGGATTTGGATGCAGAGCTCACATCTTGAGGATTTGGTTGAGACTTGTAGAAGAACTAAAAACCACTTGCAACAGTGAAATCAGAGTTCAGGTTTCAAGCTAAACCCTCCTCTGAGTTTAAGTGCAATTAAGCCTTTCCTGTTAGACATGAAGAACAAATATTTTGTGTTTGCTCTCCACCTGATGCAAATCAAAAAGGCAGTCAGATATTCCAGGCTCTTAAGAGAAGTCCTGCAAATCCCTAGCAGAATTTTTAACACTATAATACAAGAGTACTTGGGATTTATATAGCACTTTACATCTCCGAAGCGCTGTATGAGTATTAATCCTCACAGCATCTTGCGAGGTAGGTTCGTGTGGATATCTCCCTTCTAGCAATGGGATAAGACAGAGGGAGGGCCTGGTCCCCTGCTGCTGTGACACGGCTTCGCTCTGGTTTTCATGCCCATCTACACCAGAGGAAGAGCTGGCTTCAAAAGGAATAAGTGATTTACCCAAGGCCACAAAAGGAGCAAGTGTGGCTAAGAGGCAGAAGGACATGGGAGGACTTTTCCCTTGGGAAGCCAGCACTTTTCCAGGCAACTGGGATCACAGTCTCTGCTGAGAAGAGCTTGTCTGCACCCCAGGAAAGAGAGAGAGGTGCCGGCCACCGAGCTCTAGAGTTGCCATTTGCTGTGATGGGTTTCTGCTGGAACAGACCCCGCAGTTACTGTGATACCAAGCTGAAAACATGCAAGTCTCGGGGACAAACTATGGAACGAGAAAACTTACAAGAAACACTAAAAAAAAGCCCGGGGATTTTGAACGTGTCTCAGTATTTCCACCGAGGGCAGTGTATTTTCAGCAATCTACCTCAAAAGCACATGAGAGTTGCTCTTAACCAGTCAGGTCTTCAAATCCTTTCAGTAGGGAGGGGTAAGATGCCAGGTATAAAGCACTAAATCCTCTGGCTTTTTCTTCTCCTCCTGCCCTTTCTTCATCTGCGTTGCAGCACTGACATTAGTGGAACTAGCACCAACCATGGCCTGCGAGCAGCGTTGCCTCTTTGACCGCGTGGGGAGCTTCGCCTGAGCAAAGACAAGGAGGAGCTGTGGGTGGGAGACTGCACGGGAAGGTCCAGAAAGGCCTGGCAGGGCCACATGCAGGTAAGTGCTCCCCATTTCTTGCCTGCTCCCTTATGAGTTGGAGACTGCCCTTACTGGCAGTAAGGGGAAGTGTTTAACAACCTGTCAGCAGCCACTCAGTGCTCCTCATGGTTGGTGAAAATCAGAGTTGTGTCAAATGAGTGGCTGCAGCAGCTGGTCTCTCCTAGGCAGGAATGACAAGTCTCTGGGAAGGGGCATCTGTTCAAGTAATGTGGATTAAAAGAGGAACCGTGGAGCAAGAATTAGGTGACTAAGAGTTAGCCTTAACTGGGGACCTGCCGAGCAACCTGGGCCTCTTCCTGGCTTCCTGTGCGGAGAGCCCTGCCTCACGTCCAGGGGCAGCAACGCGAGGATCTGCTCAGCGGGAGGCCAGGTTTCCCGTGAACACTTAGAGGGGCCTTCCTGGCATGTGTACAGTGGTAAAGCAGGACAGCACAGGAAGCCAAGATAAAAAAGACTGCAGAAAAGCAACTAGGACATCCTCAGAAAATTGAGGAAGGTTGAGGAAGGGAATGGCTCACACTGGCATCTGAACTTGCGAGCTGGGTAGCAGCTGGCGGCCTCCGTGGCGAGCTGCAGCGCGGGGCTGGCGCCGCGGCCGGGCACGAGCACCGCTCGTGAACGAAGGCGCCGCGCGGCTTTAGGTGCCCGCGTGGCTATAGGTGCCCGCACGCCAGCCCTGCCGCGGCCGCCCTTACACAAGCGCCTTGCAGCGAGGGATTACGCGGCTGCGGCTCCTGCAGCGCAGCCCGCCCTCGCCAGCCCTGCCCGAGGAGCAGCAGATGCTCCTGCAGCGCCAGGACGCTTAGCCTAGTTTTGCTGTAATGCTGGCTGTGCTTGCGCTAGTGCGGGAGAGCCCTGGGCAGGCACTGCCTGTTGCACACAGAAGGCGTCGGGAATGCAGGGAAGGCCTGCTAGGGCTGGAGCCTTCCCTTACCTGCCTCAACCCTGCCATCCCACCTCACGGAGAGGTGTTCCTGCTCTGCCAGCTGCTCCAGGGATTCAGTGCCAGGCATTCAGTGGGAATGCACCAAGCACGCCAGGCCTGGAGACAACAGTGACGTCCAGCCTGCGAGGACACTCTGGACGCTCAATTTGCCCTGCCCAGGTGGGTGTACTAAAGGGCTTGTTGGAGCCACGCGCCCGCTTGTTTGGGCTGGAGGAGGTGCGAGCCCCGGGGAGTCTCCTTCGCCCCCCTCAGGGCACTAGTTGCACCTTGAAACGAGCCCGCAGGGAGCACCTCGGGCCCCAGGAATGGCCCCGGGAGCGTGGGCTGAAAGGAACAACGCATTCAAGAAAGTTTCAAGCAGAAAGAGAGCTCCCTGTAAGGTATCTTAGGGAAGAGGAAAAATATGATCCCAAATGAACTTGCTTTAGTTAACAGGGCTGCTCCTTTCTATATCTTTTTAAGAAAGTTTTAAGCTGGAAGTAATCTTGGGTCAGCATGCGGACAAACAGCGGAGAAGGGGGCTGTGAATTAAAGCAGCTTTCCCGCCCCCGGGCTCGCACGTTCCCGGTGCTGAGGGAAGCGGCAGGCGCTTGGAGCATCAGGAGGCTCCGAGAGCAAGGGCTGCCACGCAGATCACGGGGCACTGGTCGGTGAAAGGCAGCAACCACCTACAGCCAAAATGAGGGCCTTGATTAGCTGCCCTCAGACAAGGGAAACGCTTGTGGGGAGATCTGGGAGCAGTACTGCGAGCAGCAGCGCTGCAAGAGCTTGGGAGGTAAGTGGAATATTACTTGTGAAAATCCTGAGGAAGAAAGGCATAAAGGTTAGATCCCATCTGCCACGTGAAGGAGCCAGAGAGGAGGTATATTTGTACGATAGCTCCTCAAAGCCCTTCTGCCACCCTCACAGTTCTTCACATTCCTGGCACACCTCGGCTGTCACTGGTGGTTGTTGGCACCGTTATAACCATGTACGTGTGGCACAGGGAGGACACACTGGCCTGGCTACGTGGATTTCCCTGAAATTCCTCCTGCTGCCACATATTTGCACAGAGACCCATCCACAGAGGCGCTCCGGAGCCGGGAGGACGCGACGGAAGCGGTCAGAGCTGCCTCGCAGGGCGCCCCTGGCGCCTGCTCCCTGCCGCTGTCCCGCTGTCACCCGGCTCTGCCCGGCCGGGCCCGCGCGCTGCTCTTGCCTCCGAGGCTCAGCCTTGCAGCTGCCAATGCTCCTTGTGCTCTGCTTCTGAGCTGCTTCTCAGCAGAGGCTCTGGTCGCTCCGCTTTGCGTGCTGAGCTCGCAGTGCACTAAAGGAGAGACCAGCTGAAATACCCATTAAATTAATTTTTACCTATTTAACAGAGACGTGGGCCCATGTGCCCCCTACGAAGGCAAGTCTGCTAGCACAGCGTGCTGCCGAACCTCCTCTCCATCAGCCTCCCTCTTCCCAGATGCTCAGCCTCAGTTTCAGGACTAACAAACGCAGTGCAGTCGTACAGCACTTCCAGAGAGGAACAGTTCAACGAGCAGCTACTGCAGGGACAGTCTAAGCTTCCGGCTGTGGGCTCCACACTGAAGTAAGCAGTACTCAGAGAAAGCCACAGAAAAAAAAAGCCCCAAAGGTAATGCTTCAAAGAAGCAAAATCAACATCACCAATGTGCCTAGAGAAATGGAGATCTCTCTCAGGGGTGAATGCAGCTACAACACCTGAGATATAACCCATATTGTCCACAAGCTATTGGCACTCCACCTAGTTCCTCTTTCTGAAGTCCTCGTCCTCTCTGCTCTCTACAGCGGACAGTGCAATAAGCATTTGGGCTGCATAGTAAGTGGCCATGATGATGACCCGTGAGTAGGGCACGGGGAAGCAGAACTTGTTAACTGCAATGGTCAGGTCCGACACCATGAAGAGCATGGCGCCGATGCAGGCCGAGAGCTTGGTCCACGTCCAGAGGTCGTTGCAGAGCTGCATGCCGGCCACCGCCCGCCAGCCCATGAAGCCAATCAAGGCGATGTAGACGGCCACCAAGTAGGTGAAGGGGCCCGAGAGGTAGGAGTACAGGAAGGCATAACAGGAGCTGGAAACGAGGCCCATGAGCAGGCCAGCTTTCAGGTCCAAAGGCTTCATGCCGAAGGCCGAGGAGTACAGGATGTGGGTGATGGCGAACATCAGCAGACCTGCAAAGAGGCATCGACAGCAGAGGTGACTGGCAGTCTGCAGCAGCAGGAAGCCTGCAGCTGTGCTGGGTTTCAAATACACAGCAACAGCTTCACGCTTAGATGTCCCTGCAACATTACAAGCCTTACTCACCTTGAGTGAGAACGTTACTGAGTGCTGGGCATCGTTTTATGATAAAAATCTGCACCTCCCAACAGGGGGTAAGCCTTGGCAGCCAGCTCCTGTCCTAAGGAATTGCCTCGGAGCACAGCTCTGGCAAGATCCAACTGCTTTTGCAGTGACTAAGCTGCTAAAGGACAAAATTTGTTTTTCAGAGGGATCCACCTTCGCTGGTTTGGACAGAAGGATGGGTGCTTGGAAGACCAATAATCATCCCCCCTTTAACTACCTGAAGCATGTCGCTCCTGTGCCACTTGCGAAGCAGGAAGGGTGGAATCAGAGCAGGTGAGAACAAAACATGCAGAGCTTCTGATTCCCCCCAGCCCAGAGACCAAGGCTGTTATATTTAGCCACAGACCCCCAGACCACTCACACTGTCACACTTCTGTTCCACTTCTGCTCGCAGCCAAGGGAAGCCTTAACTGGAAAGAAGCAGCTGGCATATTTTAGGGACTCCACCAGTGTGACTGGCTAATGATTTTATGGCTATTTGCAGGCTCCAGATGAACTTTAACTGGACGCAATCAGCAAAAAGAAAACCCAGGCTTCCCTCCGTAAGGCAACATCCCTGAGAAACCCCAGCTGTGGGTGTTAGAAGGTCCTGCACGGGCGTTACTCACTTGCCACTAATCCATTTCCCAAAAAACACCCAGTGTGTTGGGACAGCTGCTGATTACTAGTCCTCTTGCCCGTTGCACACAACAGGCCCCAAACAGGGTCCTCTCTTCCCCAACTCTATGTGGTGCAACCATAAAGCCACTTTACCCAGGGAGTCTTACTAGTGTGGCCACAAGTTTCTGCAGAGCTCTAAGACACAAAATCGTGAAAGGATCTGAGGAGCCAAGGGCTCGAGCAGGTCGCTTAATTTTAAGTATGATGTTGAGTGTCAAGGGGAGCCACTGAAACCTGATGGTGACAGATGTTTGTTCTTCATCCATCATAGGCTGAGGCTGCCCCAGGAGAGGGAAGTATCTCCTCACCTTTGTGAAATACCAGATCTAACCGAAACCATGAGGTGAGGAGGGAAAGCTGCAGAACGAAGAGGGAAGGGAGGCTGGTTTGCAGGGGGAGCCTGGAGAAAATGGATAGTGTGAAGGCAAAGGAGAAAAAGCCCAAAAGAGGGCAAGAAGAGGCAGGTGTTTTACAGAATTATTAAACACCAGGAGCATAAGAGATTGAAGGAAACCAAGCAGGGATTGAGGATGGGAGCTGTGAAAGGTGAAGGAAAGGTTGGTGCTGTGGAGGCAGCAGGAGGAAGGTTTTCCACCGTTTCTGCCTCTGTGGTACTGTGTGGAGAGCGCTGAGACGGGGAACTGAGGGATGCGGTGCCCTTGGTGCAGGAGGAGGAGGGAGAGCAGGAGGCTGCACAGCTGCTGACGAAGGGGCAGCAGGAAGGGGGCCGAGCGGCACGGGACCCAGCACTGCGGCCTCTGCAGGGAAGCGAGAGGGGAGGAAAAGCAGAAGCAGAGAAAGGCCGGGAGGTTTGTGGTGAGGCTGGACACAAACACAAGAGGCTGCTCCCAGGTCTTCTCGTTTGACAGGCACAAAAAAGGCCGGGCGCCAGGGAAACCAGTGCTGATGGTGCAGGGAGGGGGACGTGTCGCTGCTGCGGGGACACGGAGCTGACAGCTGCTGCTCAGCCTGCGCCGGGCCCCCACAGCCCAGGCAGGAGATCAGCCCTCCTGCGCTGCCCGCTTCCTTCCCTCCTCTGCTTCATTCTGGGCCATGGAGGTGGAAGCAACTAGCCTGGATTTGTGGCCCTGGATTTGTGGTCTCTCCCCAAGCCCCGCAGTTTCCCTGCAGGCTGGTGATAACATCTTTTTCCTTAGTCCCGCTCTTGCTCCCTGAATGCATCAATTGTTTCCAGGGGCTTTTTAGCCAAGGAGGTGGGTTTAACACTGTAAATAACTTTTATGTACAGTAAGGCACTACCCAGAAAAGAGCTTGTTATTTGTGGACTGAAGCAGCAAAAATGAAAAAAAGTCAAGTGTGTCAGGAGTGGGTTCCCAGGCTCCCACTTCCGTGTAAAATAATGAACAGATGTCCTTTAATAAACTCATTGTCTCAGAAGCTATTCAACTTAGTCCAGTTTCCAACCCTTTTTTTTTCATCTTGAAAGCCATAGAAATTGAATAGAAAGTATATTTGGGGTTACTTATTCCCTTGAAAATTGAAATTTCCACAGAGGAGGATGTCAAAAATGTGAATGTTTTCAGTGGCCAGCAGCAGCAGCTTGCTGAGACCGAAACAGCAGCAGCTTGCTGAGACTGAAACAGCAGCAACTGTTCTGCAGGTGGGGTGGCAGCTGAGGTGCAGCGGGGCGTTTGCGGTGCTGCCCGCTGAAACCCAGCGCTGCACCCCAGCGGGGAGGGCAGCGGCTCAGAGCGGGATCAGCAGCTCGGATCCCAGCGAAGCGGGGCAGCCAGGAGACGGCCAGCATAAAGGCAGAGGTTTTCAAAGTGGGAGTTAAGCAAATACTCTCCTTAAATGACAAAGAAGAACGTGTCCAAACCCCCAACAGAACACTACTTAGTTGTAAGAGAGGGGACAAAATCCAGGTTTTTTTTTTCCATCTAAAACTACCCGGCAGCAAATTGCTGTGACCTGTCAGCTTTCCTGTATTGCCAGATGGGAGGGGACTGGTTGATCCCAGCTGCAGGGAATGGGGGAAGCTCCACACTGTCCATGTACAGAAATGGTCCCACTGAGGAGCACGGTGAGAAACTGGGCCCTGAACATTCCTAAGTCACAGCTCAGGACAGAGGGGACGGTGCCCCGAGTGCTGCCTGGGGCTCCTCAGCAACGTGCCCAAGACTTAGCTTCTCGGATCCATTCCTCAGGGCCCAGCCTAACCCCTGTCGAAATCACTAAAAGTTTCTGCATGGACTTCTAATGAGACTTGGATAAGCCCTTGGGAAGCAGGATTAAAACCAGATTCCAAGCACTTGGCCTTTTGTAGCTGGCATTTCACGCACTTTGCTCTCGTAAAGAAAGCAGAGCTATGAGAGAGTCTCAGAATAAAACAAAATACTGACCTCCTGTGACAAGGACGAGAGAAAAACCTTTGACTTTTGGAGCAGACCACTGCACTAATGGGAAAAGACCCTTCATCTCATCGCACTGCCCACAGGCCCAGCAGGCAGTTAACGGTGGGTGTTCAAGTGAGACCACTCAAACCCAACGTTCAAGTTAACTTGGGCACCAGCGTGGCTACATGAAAGACTCGACTGCTGTTGATTTCCTATGACAGTCTAAAGCCACTGGGAGCAGTGCTGTATGCAGGACAATGTGGCTTTAAATCATTAATCTAAATCAGTGTGTTCTAGCTTGCAGACCAACAAAATAAGATAAGTTTGTTTTGCTCTGAGAGACATGGATCTTCCTAAGGAGAAGACGGGCTGTCCTGGTAGGCTTCCCGTGATTCCTTATCATTTACGGGTCTTGCAAAACCAGCTCCTGTTTTTGTAGAACAGGCTGCATGATTCATAGTGATGAACCTGCAAGTAGGCCAAGGTTTCTGGTGCTTTGGTTTCTAGCATCCACCTAAGCACTGCTGTCAGACCACAGGCTTGTCTGCCAAAACCAAAAGGGTCCCTTCTGCCTGATCCCTGCTGAGGGGCCTGTGCACCCTGCCTCCTGTTTCAGACCCTGGCAGGACTGACAGATCTCCTGGCAGAGAAGGAGAAGCAAGACACTGCCCATGGCTACACAGGAGCTGCCAAGTGTTTCCATCTCTTCCCCAGGGACTCTGCCTGTGCCGCCTTCCTGTTCCAGCCACCTGAATCAGCGAGCACGTGTCAGGAAAACAAACCTGCTCCAACCACCCCTCTGATCCCACAGCAGGGACACAAACAAGGTCAGGAGACTCATCCACTGTGTGACTCCTCTAAATGCAATGGGCTTTAGTCAAGGGATGAGCGCCTCCCACTGCCAGCGGCTTAAGCTGTAAATGAATAAGCAACCACATGGCCCAGCAACTCATTACTAAATAAAGAATGTGACAGCTGGCCACGGTGGCATCCCTTTGGGATGGATGCCTCACTCACCGTGAATGAAGTAGCCCTGCTCCTGCCAGATGAGAAAGGCATCTCCCACTGCCGAGAATATGAGTCCCGCCAGGATGCGGCTGGCGCTCCGGTGTGCGACTAAGAAGTTGATTCCATGAGCCAGGAGGAAAACCCACAAGCAGAAGATGGGCAGGCATTTGATGAGGGCACTGAACCACGAAGGACTGGAAGTTGGCAGCCAGAGGACAAAATAGACACAAGTGGCTTTGAAGAAGGGCACCAGTTTAGGGCCTTCACTCTTCACCTAAAAGAAAAAATAATTAAAAGAAATGGAAATTAATAGGATCATCAGAAGCATCAGGATTGGACAGCACACAACTGTTGCCTTCCTTTGGAAGTTCCCCTTTCATGTATACTCTTGGCTAGCAACATTTCCACCCTAGAGAGAAGCTGCTTGAACTTGACCATGATTTCCAACTTAGACTCTTGTGAATGTCTCTGCAGGAAACACCTTTTGGCTGGCAGGCTTGGGGAAACAGAGATGGAGGAAGCTTTAGATATCTTTTCTCTGTGAAAATATTTAAGGAATCAGTCAGTACTTGGTGGTGGCCCTTCCACATGTGTTTAGATTGATTGCTTTTACACATACCTTTGCTGTAGCTGAGAACATACTGCAATCCCCTAGCAGCAAACAAGTCAGTCAAGGTGCAAATCTTTGTCACAGCTTGGGGAGTGCTCGTGCTTAGGTAGCCACACATCACCCTGGGGATATAACTACTCTCACAACCTGTTCACTGTCCTGCCCTGTAGGATCAGCACGTGACTTCAAAACCCACCACATCAACCTCCAAGGTGGGGATGTCACTTCCTCAGGTGACTAACATTAATGTCAATCACATGTTGTTTTGTTTGGACATTACACTAATCATAGACTATCCCTATTGCAGGAAGCGCTTTGGCTTAGGAGTCTCTTGTGTAAATCCTGGCACCGAAATGCAGCGTGAGCCCCAGCTACTCACAGCAAAGAGGCAGAGACAGGCCGCACAGCCTATCCAAGCTGAATCTGCTTTTCCCAGACGCCCAGCTGGGACCATCCTAGATGGTAAGGTACATACGATGTTCACCTGCTCTCCTGTGACACTTCTGCCCAAGGGGGAAAATGAAAATCCTCATGAAAAAATAGGTTCTGTTTTGTCCCAGGGTGTAGCTGAGGGCTGGAACAAGGAGCCCCGAAAGAGAAGGTGATCGCCCGGTGCTCTTAGTGAGCTCCATGGTGGATCTTTCAGGCCGCTTCCTCCTGCAGGGAAGGTGCTGCGGCACCCCGGGGTCCCCTGCAACCAGGGACCCCTCTGCGCTGCCTTGCCTGTGGCCAGGCAAGGGTTACTGCTTAGTTCACAAAGGCCTCCCAGTACTGATGGCCAAAGCACCATGCACCGGAGGAGGGCACAGGGCAGAGTCTAGGGGCATCGCTGCTGGGGTCACTGTGAAGTCCAGCACAGTTTGGGACATCCACATGTGCGGTGCTGGGCTTGCTTATCTAATGCAAGATTCCAGGCACCAGAAACAGGGCAGGAAATGCTGCTCTTTTCTTCCCAATCCCTTAAACCAAGGGATGTGGCGGTGACTCAAAGCCAGCGTCTGCCTTCCTCTCACTGCAGTGTACCTTGGTTCAGAAATGAGGAACAGGTTTCTGTGTCGGGCAAATAGCTCCATGCTCACAGTGCTCAGTTAGTAGGGCCTACGCTCACCAAAATCTAGGGGCTTTTGCAAAGAGAACCTGGGTGAAGCTGGAAAACTGAGACAAGGTAGTGGAGGGCATCCTCATGTGCAGTGTCTAAAAAGGGAGTGCAGTCTCTGAAGCAGCAGGACCACAGATAAAGGTACCTTAGGAAACAGTGCTTTCAAAATTGCTTTTATATCTGATAAAACGTTCCTCAACATATCAGCATTTTCTTACCAGAAAGGTATTTCATTATTCATGAATTCATTATTCATAGGCTATTGCCAACACAATCTTTAAACACCCCATTAAGCAACCAGGCTACATAATTCACTCACCAAAGGACATCAACAAGCTGTTAAGTTTCTTGTATTACATAGGGAGCCAGTCATCACTCCTCTAGACTGTCCAAATTCATCACCTTTATCCCCTTTTGTTTGCGTTTCTTGGGAGAATTCTGACAGCAAATGTCAAGTGAACTTGAAATCAAGTCATAAAAGTCTGGATAATGCTACCTGCACTGGGGATGCCTGGGAGCTGCCAAGTGCCTGTAGAGGGAAGAGGGGAGCCCCGCTCCCCACTGCTGTTCTCCCAGACCCGGCTCCCTGCTCTTCTGCAGTAACGTGTCAGCACTTCTGGCAGGATCTCCTCCTTTACCCCAGTAACCACGGAAGCTCCCTAGCGCTCCATAAAGAGCCCGAAATGTGAAATCTTTAATACTTATGACATATATGACTTACATTACTAAAGACTGACAGCATCTGAAGCTGCAGAGAACTGCAGAGTTGGCAGCACTGACGGTGATCTGGTTCTCTGCAACAGTCTCAGCTCAAGTAGCTAGTTTGCCACCTAGGAAGGCAGAGTCTGTGCTGAAAGGGCTGAAGTTTAGCTTTGTTTGAAACCCATGACAAGGGCACACTTAGAGCAGACAGGAGAGTATTTGGGTTAATACAAACACGGGAAGTTTTGTTTAAAACCCTGTATTAAAAGAAAACACCTGCTAGGAGCAGTTACCATTAATCGCACAGCTTGCCCTCCCCTGTGAGTGTGCATGATGAGGAAGGTTTTAATTACACTTGTCATTTTCCCTAGGAACCTTGCCGTCCTGATCATAAGATATACACTTGGGCAGAAAGATTATGTTTGCTTGGCAACCTTGAAATTACCAACTCCTGCTGTCTGAACGTGAATCTTCCAACCCCAGCTAGCATTACTTTGAAATAATGGTTTGCATTATTTGCACCTAATAAGAACTGAGGATTTCTTCAGGTATAAGGGGTCAGATTCCACCCTCAGTTATTGTCATATAATCTCAGAATTCATGATCGTAAGGTCCTCATATAAAAATAACTCCGTAGCTCTAGGAAGCCTACATGCCTGACATCATGAGTATTTCATTCCTTTACACCTCCTCAGCAAACATGCTTCAAATGAGCTATTTTAAAACATGCCCTTGTCCCTTGCACAGGGGCTCCAAGGAAGCCCTGGGCTGGCTGCAGGCGAAGCGAGTGCCCCCGGAGGGAAGCTGCTTGCGGAGACCAAAGGGCCACGTGGCTGAAGGCCACCACGTGGATGTGGCACTGGGCATCCTTGGGAGGAGTCTCCCAAGGAAAACTGAGGCAAACGAAGGTGAGACGGAGGGATTCTCTCTTTGGACAAGTGGATGGGGCTTGGGAAGAAGCGATGGGGCAACTTGGCACCTGAAGGACACGTTGTGGCTTGCGGAAAGCCAAGCGCATCATCCATGACTGGACTTGCCTGTACCTCAGGGAAGGGAATGTGGCTGGATAACTAAATTATATCAAACCACCCATTTCCGCTGCACCTGTGTCCCAGGGAAGGCTTGCGAGGTGTGGATGTTGGAAAAGAAAGACACTTGCTGCAGGTGGCAAGGTCTTTTTTTGCTAAGGAATATGATTTTCAAGGCTTTAAGTAAGGTTTTGCCATTTTATGATAAATTCTATCTTTTTTTTTTTATTCCTAATTCTTTTCTTCTTCCACTGCTAATTTACTCTGGGCTAAAATGCAGTTTAGGAAACATCTTAAATACAATGCTAAAACAACATTTGCAATCTTTGACTTTCTAAACTGTGTGTAAGTCAGGACATTTCCTAAATTCTTGTGACTACCAAGTTACTTACAGTCTCTAAGAAGTAGTTGCTGTAGGTGCTATAAAACCACTTGCTCAGTATTTGTGGATTTACAGCGAAAATACCAATGTAAATTATCTGGTTTGATGGTTTGTGCCTGCAAAACCCAATGATCTCTATGGGGCAGAGATCTGGATGATCCTCCATCTCCTGCAGAGATGATCTGGAGGAGCTTCTCTTCTGCTTCTCAGCAGCACCGGTGCCTTTGCAGCATCACCCTGATGGAAATGAGAAGCTTCTCTATGAGCAAATGAACAAAGGGGCATAACAGGCTGGACTGAAAGTAGGATAGAAAAAATTTAGCTGGCACATGGAGACATCTTGCTCCTGAGGTGCAGAAAAACGGCATGAGGTTTTTGCTTCAAAATGATAAAGCTGAAGACAGTTTGCTCTTCGTAAGTCTTGCTCTGGCCCCAGGAAACACCACAGGGCACCAAATAACGCCCTTCTCTCTGCAGACCCCCTAAATCCACCTGCAGAAAACACGTGCATAACTTCTTGCAGACAAGAAGGCAAATGTGGCTCTTAGCAAGGCACTCACTGTGCTCTGCCCTGTCTCAGTTGCAGAGGGAGAACTTGGGCCGGGGGCTGGATGGCACTATTAGGACCTAGGACGTATGATACGTGCGACTGGCTCTAACTGAAGAGCACCCAGGAACTGACCCAATGTCCCATAAGGCTACGGCTACAGCAACCCCGTCTTCACACTTGACCAATGGAGAGAGGAGTAACTCGTGTGTCCCCAGATGCTGCCCAGAGGTGGCTGGTTCTCGCGGGGCCTCCCCAGCTCCTCAGCCTTGCCGAGCAGAGGAGAAGGCAGCAGAGCTGCGCAGCTCCCGGCCACCGACCCACGGCCAAAGCAGCCCCCTCCCAAGCTTGCTCACACGCTCCATGCCGGCTCGTGCAGCGCAGCGTCGAGCTCTCTGGCTGTGCACGCACTCAAATGGAGGTAAGGGGGTGCTTGTTTAAGGCAGGGCTTCAGATGTGTGTGTTATACAGAGGGCTCAGCACCCAAATGCGCCATTTACATTTTCTTTCCTCTTTCTCCTGTTACTTCTTGGGACAACTTCCCTCCAGAAAAATGCTTAGTCTTGCAATAAGAACCGCATGGTTTTTTCCAAGCGCAATGGACGTTTTCAGCTACAAATAAACACATAGGTGCTTAGGTGTTAAAATGGACTTGCCTTTTTAAGCATTCTGTGCGGCAGACTGGGAGGAACGCCCTGTGGCATTTGGGGGCCTTACCTGGCTGTGGATCAGAGCCCCAGCAGCCACTCTGAGTGCCCAGCTCTCTATCCCTCCTGGGCAGCTCGTGGAGGAGAGGGATGAGATGGAAAGACTCTGCCCCGTTAGGCATTTTGATCTATGAGGTTGTTAAAGAGCTCAGCTGGTTGGGACAGCCCTAACTGTGGCCTCCTTGGGGGCACTTTGCCTTGGCCACTGCTCTCTTGCAGGAGTGAACCTGCTCCTGGGCGAGAGCTGACACCTTTCAGCAAGAAAGGCACTGGCTCATCCATGCCCCAAGCTGCTCCCTACTGAAACTCTGAGGAAAAGCACTTGTTTATGGAGAGTGAAGAGACTTACTGAACCAGCTGATCAGGCTGCCTGAACTACTGTGTTAGTGCAACATATTTGTGCAACCTAGGACTTAATAGGAGGGCTTGTTTGTGTTGGAGATGCCACTGGTCAGGCATCCAGGGCAGATGTCTCATCAACAGCCTCAACTTGCTGCAGAGAATTGAGAAAGACCTGGATCCTCATCTGCCTGCACAAGTGATAGATAAACCCTCTCCTATCAAGTGGAGACAAGACTGCAGAGGCACCATCTGAAACAGGCTTGTAAAATAGCTAATAAATCACCAGTGGCAGGTGGTTGCCTTTGGGAAGACACATGTGCTGGCAATGGGCCGCTCGGTGCCATGGGGTTTCTGACACATGCTGAGAGTGCCAGGTCTGCGGGCTTCGTGCAGTTCCTGGTGCAGCTCGGGGCTCTGGGCCTGGCTCAGGGCTGTGCGGGGAGGCCAGGCTCGTGCTTGGTGACCAGCCTGGCCTGTTCGTGAGCAGCCAGGAACAGCGGCTTGGGCTGCTCGGAGAGTTTCCATCACTCGGCACGGGCTGGATGCTCCCCGCCTGCACAAGGACCATCCTCCCAGCCCTGCTAAGGCAGCTCCGGCACCACCAGGGAAATGGGGGTCTCTAGGATTCCTCCTGCAAGCCAGGTCTCATTCCCTTGGCCTCTCTTGTCACTCCAAAGGCCCGAACAGTCTCTTCCTGCCCCCGACTCAACCGCAGTGCTCCCCATTAAACAGTTTAGCTGCTGCCATGCTTCAGCTTTGCTCCACTAGAGACTGAGACAGAGCCAACAGCGAGAAATACCTGACATGATGTTCATTTTTTCTTCTTTTTAAAAGCAAGTTGTGGCTATCTGCCAGACAAAGATACAATTAAACATTTGGCACAGGTCCTCGCAGTCCTTGGGTGGTGAGCTCAGATATATTGCTGCAGAGTTCTTGGCATCAGAAGAGTTGCCCTTCAGTGAAGGCATAAGGGGGCAAGGGGTAGGCGAGGATTAATTAACCTGGCATCTAAAAAGGGCCCCTGCCCAGGGCCAGACCCCTGCGCAGCTGCGTGCTGACATGGGATCCACAACAAAAGCTTCATTTGGAAGCCAGACTCCTGCCTCGTCAGCAGTCCCGCCACCGTGCAGCCTCACTCCACATTAACCGCGAGGGCTACGCTGAGGTCAGGCTCTTCCAGGCGGTGTCTCTGCCGGGTGTGGGCAGGAGGGGAGCAGTGGGGAGCAGCGCCTGCCCTGCAGCCACAGCACGGGGGCCTGAGCCTGCTGCCCAGCAGCGGGGCAGCCTGCGCCGCGAGTCGGCTGCGTTTGCAAGGGCTGTGATGTAAAATAGCACCAACCCCAGGCTGGCTATATGCTTTTTTTTGTGATGGTTTCTTTTGTTTGGCTTTGGTTTGCTTTTTACCTTAAGTCAGACATCGTTCTGTTTATTGGACTGGTGCAGAGCCACAAGCAGGGCTGCTTTAAAACCTTTGTTTAACCCATGGTGGGAACGACTGATTGTCTCTTGGGAGCAGCCCTACAGCTGTCAGCAGTACCGGGGACTGCAAAGCCTCAGGGTGCGCTCAGCAACATCCCCTTGCCAGGGGTCAGCACTGCTAATCAGCCACAAATGCAGACATCTCTGCAGGGCTGAGGGAGCTGACACAGACCAGTGTTTCAGGATATCCACTGGCTTGCAGAGAAGTAGGCAAGAAAAAAGCATTTGCTTGCAGTCATCTTCTATCAGAGCAAAGAGGGCTTTTCCCTCCCGGCACGCCAGATATTCCTTTCTGTATGGCAGAAAGCAAATCGCTTCAAACATTTCTTTTGCTGGACTGCTCACAAAAGAAGCCCTCGCAGAGGTTTCAGAACCCCAAGCGCACTGGGTCTGCCCTTTCCCTTGGCTCACGAGCACTGTCGGGCTGAGGGTGCGCAGCCTTCCCCGGCGCACAGCGGCCACCAGGGCCTTGTGCAGTGAGGCCACACGGGGCCACCTTCCCGCTGATCCTGCTGATGCTGCCTCCCTCCCCACAGACCCCAGGGATGTCCAGGAAACTCTAGAGAGCTCCAGGGACCAAGCAGTGTCCTGCAACACTTAGACACAGGCCTCTCCCATAGGGGAAGGGGCAGCTACTTGGGAGGGTGGCTATGGAGGGCAGGGAGGCTGGCAGCTCAGACGGGTGCTGTGCGAGTCCTTGTGAGGCTGCAAGACCAGCAGCATCTGGCGACAGCGAGCGGGAAGTGCCGGGAAGCCCCGCGGCGCCAGCACCGCTCCTCTGGCCTAACGCGGGGCTGAGGCAACGGCCCCATCTGCCTATCACCACCCGCAGGCAGAAAGCTTGGGAAGCGCTGGTGTTCAGAAAATTAGGAAGGAAAATAACAATGCACTCCAGCAAGGATGGGTATTTCCAGAGCTGTCACTTTAGTTCCTTATAAAAGAGTGTCAGGTCTCCTCATTTTATAACAGGAGCAACTTGCTTTAAGAGAGCATGTTGTAGGGTCAGAGTATGACAGTGGAGCACAGATTTTACTTCCAATATTTATTGCTGTGCCAAGACTTTGTGGCCTGAACAGGCACAAATACCATGCAAAGGAAGGGGACTTTCACAGCCAAGAAACTACAGGCAGCTTCACTGGACTTTCCAAGCCAGTCTCAGCAAAGCAGGGGCAGCTGCTGGTGGACAGAGACAAACGCACAAGCACCAGCCTGGGCACTCACCCCACAGCAGAAAGGCCTCGCTCGCAATAGCCCTGCTGCAAGCAGGCTGCGGGTGCAAACGGGGCCTGCGCTCACAAACACGTGTGCAGCTGCTTACCAGGGTTATGCCCTTCAGATCAAGGGTGCAAGTCCGTGCACGCAATGGAGCATTAGCCAACAGAAAACGCTGGAAGATTCACAAACATCGATTAACTGATAAGCTTGTCTGCATACTCTTTTTTGCCAGGGTTGCATAGAAAAGCCATGTAACTTATTTAGTTCCTCTTGCAAGGGGGCACATGTCAGGATCCATATCCAAGAACACAGCCATGATAAAACCAAAAGTCACAAGCAAATAGGGAATGCAGGGCCAAGCTCCTGGCTTAGCTCTCATCTGGTATAGGCCAGCTCTACTGAAGACATGGGGGATAGAGTGACTTGCATAAGGCTGAGGATGTGCCCATGTGCCTCGTGGGTGCTGAAAGACGTGCAGCTGCTTCAGCCTTAAGTGACAACTTGGAGGTACCTGCCACTACCATAAATGCAGTCAGGTTGAAACAGAGATCTAACGCCTGATGACAACTGCCACCAAGGGGTCTCCAAGTTGCTGTCCTGTGAGGGGCAAAAAATGAAAGCTCTACATTCAAACTTGACAAAAGCCCCAAGACCACTTCAGTAACATGGCTCTGCTAGTCTCCTCTGGCTCTATATGTTTCACAGAACGGTAGAGAAGTTACCTTTGGGGAGAAATCCAGCCCGCTGGCAGAAACAAGCTGCTTTCATTAGCTCGCCAAAAGGTACAATGAAAATAGTCACCATTCTCATTATGGGCAGATTCGCAACAGGGATCAGTCTGGATGGCTCCTCTCACCCAGATTTTTCATAGCAGAGAATCAGTCTGCAGCATTAAAGCTAACATGAGACCCTAATCGCATGTGTCCAGAGAGAAATTGCACCCTGGTCTCCTCCTTGCACTCCTGGTCTGCAGTGTGAGCCCCCAGGATCTTCAAGACGTGCATCAATGAGGTATGCAAGGCAAGAGAGATCTCAGCCAGCCCACCTACCACCCCTCAGCTCTAGTGGCATCTAATCATCTCCTCCCTCAGCTCCTCGTTACCTGGATACTCGTTCAAGTTCAGCATCACATGGAGAGATGCTGCAGGCCAACACGCTCATCATCTAGAAATCTGCCATTAGCTGAAATGCTCCTCAGATTATGGCACTGCAAGCAATAGATACGGAAAGGGCACACGTGGGCTAGAAGCAGTATCTGTCACCTTCATTTCAGGCATGCCGCAGTAAGGAAAGCCCACATCCCTCCAGTAATTAGAAATCTGCTGGCCATTTATGTGAGGAGAAGGGCAGTAGAAACAGTGAGTGCTCTGCAGTATCCACTGAGGCCCGGGGTGGGAGGAGGATTATGTAACTAATGATCTTGTATCTGTTTGAGAGTTTCCACGTGTTAATAGAAGATGGGTACCAGATGCCACTTTTTCCTAAGAGTCTAATTTCACTGGAGTTATTATTTCCACAGTATTATGCAGTTACCCACACAGAAAGATAACTTTGGCTTCTGTCACACTCTGTGTATTTTGGATATAGAGAGTTGAGTAGGAAAAGAGAATAGAAGAACTGTACCTCTATTAAAATGCATTATGTGCAAGGCTTCTGAACCGGACCCATAATCTTAATGCAGAGCACACTTGGAACAACAGGCATGTGAGCCTTGAGCAATACAGCTGAGTTAATGAAGCCTTTAATTTACAGCACCATCTGCAACTGGGATGAGCACTAACCGCTCAGCACAGCCGCACTAGGACGGGGAAGAGCATTCCGAGACGCCTGCGCTTGGGGCCCTTCAAGCTCAGCTACCCCTACCCAAGACCAGCCTCTCTTAGCAACAACACCAAAGAATGGCACTGTCATAGTATCAACATACAAGTTAAAAAAATAAGTAATGGCCGTAGCACTGCTCTGAGCTCTAACTGGCATACGTCAGCACAGGTTTTTGCTCAGAAGGGCAATAATGCAGAATCTCTAAGCGGTGCACATTACAGCGGGGTTTCTGTGGTCCTCGCATCAGCATCATTTGGACCTGCTTCAGACACCTTTGGGTATTTCAAATGATACTTACCCAGTTTTCCAGCTCTGTTCAGCACTTGTTACCAGTGAGTAATTTTCTGCATCATGTCTTTGCCGGGTCTTGGCCCAGTTTTTGTAAGTGACCTTCATACTCCCCCATGGTGACATCTTGCATTCACTCATGTGTTGCAGAGGGTTGACAAGGGCTGTTTCTGGGCTGCTTCCCACCTGCGAGGGTGAAGGGCTGAGGGCTTCACTTGCTCAGCACTGCCAAACCACCTTTTCTCTCCCCTCCTCAGCTCCCTCCACTCTCCTCAAGGTGACGTGTGAACCTTTCTACTTTAAAGCTTAGCCTTAGCTTCAGGGGAAAACGAGGGTCCTTTTGAATGTGTAGAATTATAGAGATACAGAGTAACTGCCTGTCTTTAGGCTCATCTCATTCTCCGCACAGAGAAAATAAATACGACGAAAACAAGGCAGTCTCGGGAGGAACTTCTATTAAGGCTAGATCAATGGTGACTGTACAAGAAGGGAATGAAACCTCACATATCCATGAAGCAAATGCACTGCCTAATAGCATTGCTCTCCAGCTGCAGGCTTTCAGACCGCCCTGCTCTGTGTGGAAAAAAACAGCTCTCATTTCAAATCCAGCAGCTTCCCCTTTGTGCTTTTCCCCTTCCTCACAACCATCTCCCGCATTGTATCCTCTCCCCTGACATGGGCTGGGGCATTCGTCCCGCACATGCACACAAGCTTTGGGCTCCTCTCAGCCCCACCAACTTTCCCAACCTGCTGCAAGGCAGGGGTGCTCAGAGCCACCACACTGCTCGCCTCTGCAGCAGAACAACTAGGAGACAGCGATGAGACAGCAGCAATTAATATGGGGCTCATTCACAGGAATGCTTTAGCAATACCAGGAGCCATTCTTGAGCAGGATGCTCCTGTTTGTCTGTGAGGAGAAGCAATGAAAGCTGCCTGCAAGGTCACTTCCAGACAGAACAGGCACTGCTCACCAGCTGGAGCGGGACCTGCAGGCACACGAATCCTCTGTCACCGCCAAGCGCCACGCCAGTCTGGGCTCTGGTAGCAGCAGGACTCCAGACCTTCATCCCAGGACAAAGGCCAGAGCAGGGCTAGCTCTGTGCGAGGATCTGAGCTCTGTCCTCAAGGCCATGTGGGCACACTGCGTCCCCCAGCCACCGTGCCCCCCTGGCAGCCCACGCTACCAAGCAGGCTCAGCCATCTGTCCCCCTGGAGCTGCCTCTCCCTGCTCTCTGCCTCCTGCAGGGTTTCTTCCCGCAGACCTACAGCTCGGTGCTTTGGGTAAACTGCTACATTGCTTCTACAACTATCTTAAAGAAGAGAAGTAGGGAGGCCACAGGAAACCACGTTGCATCCAAGTAGGCACAGCCATCTCGTGCACTCATGTACCAAGACCATAGGCTTGAAAATTGGAAGAAAAATCATGTTGCTCTCAGTTGTGCATTTCTAGCATCTTCTAGCCTGAGGCTGATGCTGCAAGATACAGGGAAGGGACTTGCACTGTAGATAAATGAATGACTGACTTGGTGCTGTCCCCAAAGATAGCATCCCCAGCAGAAGTCGTAGCAGAGATAGCCCCGCTGTCCCCAAACACCTGCCCTGGGTAGGCAGCATGAGGCGCTGCAGCACAGAGATAGCCCCAGCAGCCAGGGCGGCCCCAGATTGCTCTCTTTGGTGCTCCCTCGGCGAGCGACGTGCCAGAGGAGCCCCGCAGCCATGGGGCTGCCCTGCTTCTTGCTCCACACGGCTCCGGCTGGCAGCACCACCAGGCAGCACCTTGCACGGCTTGCGAGGGAAAGCACTCTGCAAAGGCTGCTGCAAAGAGCTGCTCCTTGGGGGACCAGCAAGGCATGAGCTCTCCGGAGGGCCAGGATAGCGCTTGCTGAAGCCATTCCCTCCACTTCCACAGCCATGGGAAACAACCTGCCACGGCCCCCAGTGTCATCAGCCCTCCAGCCCTGCACAGGCTTCATGCCTTTGGGATTAAGCTAGAGCAGAAACACGTTGTTACGCACCATAAAGCACCAGCAAAGCAAGCACTCTTTTGGGTTGCCCAAATTACCTCCTTGAGCTGTAATTCCTGCTGCAGGTACAGCTTCATGTCCCAACTATGCACACCTTTCCCAGCACATAGCTGGGCTTTAGGCACTTGCTCAATTCTTGGTTGAAATGCACTCCGCAAAACTACCCCAGTCCACTGGCCTTAGGAGCCAAGTACTGTTGAATTATGAAACAAATTCTGCCAGTTGACGACCCAATCCAACATTGCCCTAGCACAAGATTTCACTTCCGAAGTACCAGCATTCAAATCACTGTAATGAGGACCATTACTTGAGGATGGATTTAGCTTAGTGAACAGCAGCACAAAGATATTAAACCTCCTCATTTGCTTATGAAGAGCATGAGAGGTGAGCGTAAAAAAAAAAAAAAAGTGCAGTCATTCCCATGATATAATTTATAAGCTATTTCTCTCTGTCTCTAAAGATAAAAATCACCCCCAAGCTGCTGCTGAACTTAACCAGCTACATGTTAATGACTGGAGGGAAGATTAATCTGGAGGATCAGACGATACAAGCTGTTGTGCACAACTAGCTACAAAAATCCAAAGTTTTGAGCCTTGGCTTTGAGAGTTAGGGAGTGGGGAAGGATGGAGTTTCTACCTGTGGGGAAAAGCGCAGCCCGGAGGAGCTGCAAACCAAAATACCTCGCAAGAGGACGGCAAGGAGCCTGCAGGGACAGCAGGACGCGGGCGACTCGTGTTGAGCGCTGCAGCCGAGGCACCTTTTGCCACCGACACTTGGCGGTTGTCAGGGCGCGCGCTGCGCCCCCGGCCTCTTCTGCCCAGGCCACCCCGCTCTGGAAGGGGCCCGGCGCGAGGCGGGGTGTGCAGCCGCGCGAGCGCTGCCCGCGGGGCGCTGCCG
>VZSG01000489.1:403700-426213 GCA_013398315.1 Nothoprocta pentlandii | reverse complement strand
GCCTCATCGTGGCCGCTGTCCTGACACTCTCCCCTGCGCTCCCGGGAGTCTGTAACCCCGGCCATGGGGCTGAGCCCCTCTCCTGCCCCAGGGCCTCGAGCCTCGGGTGCTGCTGGGCCTGCTGAGGCCGTGGTGCTGTCCTCTGCTCAGCGCCTCGGCGCGAAGGCCCTGCAGCCTGCGGCGCCCTGCAGCCTGCGGCACCCTGCAGCCTGCGGCGCCCTGTGGCACCCTGCGTGTGGGCATCGCGGCTCTGCAGCCCGTGGCCCCTGTCACCCAGCGCCCCGGCTTTGTGGTTGGCAAGCGGTCAGCAGGACGTGCCATGAGGCTGCCAGGTCTCGCCTTACACCTCGCCTTCCCTGTGGGAAGCGACCATCCACCTGGAGGAGCCAGCGACAACGTCTCTGCTGTGTTGGCTGGGCAGCGGCACGAGGTAAGGCCCAGAAGCAGCAGCCCGAGGTAGGGCACTGGCTGAGGCAGCAGCCTGAGGTAAGGTGCTGGCCGAGGCAGCAGCACGGGCCGCTGCGCAGCCCTGCCAGGTAGCGATGTCGCGGCCGCTCTCCGGCCTTTGCCCCTGCGTGCGGAGCTGCTGCTGTCGGTGCCAGGTCCCAGCA
Source organism: Nothoprocta pentlandii (assembly GCA_013398315.1). NCBI lineage: Eukaryota > Metazoa > Chordata > Aves > Tinamiformes > Tinamidae > Nothoprocta > Nothoprocta pentlandii. The sequence continues at coordinate 425,602 of VZSG01000489.1, read as the reverse complement.
GCAGTGCCAGGCCCAGGGTAGCAAAGTCCTGTGTCCTTGTGCTCTCCTCGGGCGTCCTGCCGTTCCTTTGTCCTCCTGGGCTCTTCACCTGCTCCCTGAACAGACCCCTCTGGGTCTCCCATTCCTGTGCCTCCTGCTGCCCCCCTGCTCTGCATTCCCCTGCCCAGGGGCTCCCGCAGCTCCATGGCCACCCCTCTGGATGCTTCCAACCTCTGCCTCCTCAGCGCACTGCACAAGTGCCCCTGAAGGCAGTTTCACTGCTCAGCTGGTGGCAGAGGCTGTTTTCCTGGCTGCAGATGTCCCTGTGTGACCTAGGAGCAGGTCCCCGCCTGCCCTCTGCCTCCCCGCTCCCATCCTCGTGCCAGCCTCCCTGCAAGGCTGCAAAAATGCAGGTATCGCCACGAAGCCGAAGCTGGGAGTGCATAACCAGGGCAGAATGTGGCAAATTAGAGTGACCCCGGGACTACCTTCAATCTATTTTTACTTTGGGGATTAATATTTAAGGATGCAGGAAGCTGCTCTGCATGTAATATCATCTTGCTCAAAAGTTTTGCTCCGCAGCAAAACAAATAGGTACTTAAATAGAAGATGATTAAGTAATTTGCTATTTGCAGTCTGAGCAAAGGTCGTGTTCAGTATTTATCACGTCAAGGGAACATTTTCTTCTATAAATTAAAAAAAAAAAGTGTGAATCTTTTGCAATCTTTGTGCAATAGATTAGTATCATGTTTCTGAGGACATAGGGTAAGCAAACAGCAGCTCTGGGTTTGTGCAGTGGTAACCCAAGTTATATCAATAGAGCCATGTAAATAGGGAGAGGGCAGCGTGTGACCCATCACCATCTGATGCACCTGGGATGTGCACTGAAGCCTTTGCATTATTTGCCAATCTGAGGATTTCCACCAGAAAAAGAAGCTGCAAGTCTGCCCTATCAGATCAGGGTGTCACTGGAGTGAAATAATATGTGATAAATCTGAATGAAATGAGAGGGAATGGTTCTGCCCACAGCAAAACAACTTGTGTCATAGCCAGCGTATTGAGTGCTGTCCTTGCAATTTCAGCTAAAATAGTTCACAGGGCAATAACAGCTCAGTGTGGCTCTAAAGAGTAGATTTTTCCCTCTTCAAAGAGCCAGGTGAATGAGATGGTAGGAAGAAATCTCAGCCTTTCACAACAAAGGTTTTGCCCTGCTGAAGTCAAGGGCAGTGCTCTCTATCTGGAGACACACAGGGAAACAGAGCTAGAGGTATTTAGATATTAAAAGATGTGGTTAATTTGATACCATATGGGATTTTCAGGAGGACTGATGGATTCTCAGAACTTGGGTTCCTAATTGCTCTTGAAAATCCTTTGAGGCACTTGATTACGTCTGGGCATCTAAATACCTCTGAACAAAATCTACTCCGTGACCCTCAGCCGACTCTTCCTCTGCTTATCCCGGCCCTCCCTGAAGGAGGAGCCGGGCAGCACGGTGACGGGCTGCGTGTGCCCATCACTTTGCACTTAAATGGCCTGCTGCTCCAAAGCTGGGGACGCCATGCACAGCTATACACTGATTGATATTTTGTCCAGTGCAATATTTGCCTTCACTGCTTGCTAGCTGAAGCTTACCTGGCTTAGCAAATCAAGACCCTCTGTGTCATTTATCCAAGCGTTCAAAATAAATTAATGTTTGGGGGCAGGTTTTGATGTTGTTACTAGAGTGGAGAAACCTGTGAGAAATGGAGTTTTGTGCGTGCTCCAACTCTCCCATTTCAGACTGGGAAACTGTTAGTTTCCCTTCACGGAGGAAGTTTTGGCCCTTTCTGAGTTCCTGACAGCTGCCTCTCACAAATATTTGAGTAATAGAGAGTCACAGGACATTGTCCATTACTCCAGGGTCAAAATAAGTGCTACATCAAAGATAGGTTATTTCCCTTAAGGTAGGGGTACCCTGGAGTAAAATTTAACAGTTTGGAAATAACAATGACATTTTACATTGTACCCAAAAGAGAGCAGGCTAAGAACAGGTCCCAGCCCACTCCTACTGCAACAACAGTGCCCCAAGCAGCAGGTAAAGCAGGTAGAAGGTATAGAAATACAGGGTACAAATTTCATGTAATTAAATTTGTCTTAGTGCTTGCCATGCTTTTTTTTTTTCCCCTTCTTCCTCTTTTAATTTTTTTCCTCTTGTTGTTGTTGCTCCACTGCCTAGATTCCTCCTTGGCAGTCCCCTCTCCTGATTAGCCCAGGCAGGAGATCTCTCATGTGGCTCATCAATCACAGTGTTTTGTTTTGACAAAAAACAACTCAGGAGATTTAGAAAAAAGAGCTTTTAATTTTGGGGGAGAATGGGGGGGAGTTATTTTTAACTCACCTTCTGTAGGCAAATAGGGAGCAGCAATAATGTGAGTATAAATTTATGGTGGTTGGGTATCACAGATAAGTGGCAAGTATCTCTGTATGCAGTACCTGAAAGTGATTCTGAAAATGATTCCCGGGAGCAGCGTAGGTGCCGTGGGTTTGTCTCCCATGGATTTCCCAGGAGTGCCCGTTTTGTCACAGCTGTCTCTGTTTACGCCTGTTTCTGGCTTGCGTGGGTATCGCTGTGCCAGTGCCCAATACTGTCTGTGCAGGAATCTGTTTTCATGTTGGCTCATCTGACGGCTTAGAAACACTGAGCTGCTTCCTTTTTATACAAATTGACTTCATGAAGCCTCGGTAAACACAGAAATTGCCTTTGCTTCCCTCATGATGACGGTTCCCCTAATGATAATGGAAGCAGAGGAGCAAATAAACCTGGATTCCCCACTGATGTAGGGATGGGCAGGAGCTGTCGTCGCAGCATCACATTGGGGCTGGCTACGAATCCTATTGCTGCTTGATCAGCATCTGCCCTTTGCATATCCAGCAGCAGCTCTGCTGTTACTCAATGGGGAATTATCTTCTTCCTTGGTACTATTGTTCTCCGTTCCTCTTTCCTAAGCAGTTCTCATTTACTCAGCTGCCTGCCTGCTCTTCCCATTATCTATCTGTTCCTGCGAGCCTCCTAGCAATAGAGTACTTAAATAGAGACTTCAGAGCCGGCGTCGCAGGGAAATGAAGGCAAGGCACTATGAAGAGACAACGCATTGCCTGTTTATAGACCTCGTACTTGGAAGTTTTCTTCCTGGACATAAAGTCAGTTTGCTCTGTGTGCCTAATCAGTGCTATCTGTATGTGTGTTTGTGTGTGGAAAATGTAATGGTTGTGGAGATGAGCTCGTGTATAGAAAAGCAGGATGCAAGTTGTAGGTCTGCTGTGAGACTTCTCTTGTTTCCGATTAGATTATATTTTAATAACCCATCAAATAGCCATCACCTAGTTAAAAAGATAAATTGGTAAGGAAAAGATTTTTTTGTCAATATTATTCTCTATAGCATGGAAGTTGATCATAAAATCTGTATTTCCTTCAATTTATGCCTCTCTCCTATCCTTTAAAGCTATTACAAACATGTAACGAGTTAAAAGGGATTGGGAAGGATTAAATTTAAGCTCTTAATTAAAGCAAATAACCCGGAGCAGCCTACCTCAACTAAAATTCTGATACACAGAATCACAGAATGGTTAAGGTTGGAAGGGACCTCTAGAGATCATCAAGTCCAACCCCCTGCTCCAGCAGGGACACCTAGAGCATGGGGCACAGGGCAGCATCCAGGTGGGTTTGGAGGATCTCCAGAGAAGGAGACTCCACAACCTTCCTGGGCAGCCTGTTCCAGTGCCCTTAGGGTAAAGAAGTCCTTCTTCATCCAAGAGATGTTCCATTCCCTTAATCATCTTAGTTGCTCTCTGCTGGACCCTCTCTAGAAGCTCCACGTGCCTCTTGTCCCGGGGAGCCCAGAGCTGCACACAGTACTCCAGGTGAGGCCTCACCAGAGCGGAGTACAGGGGCAGGATCCCTTCCCTGACCTGCTGCCAATGTCCTCCTGATGCAGCCAGGATCCCTTGGCCTTCTTGGCCACGAGGGCACACTGCTGACTCATGGTTAACTTGGTGTCAACCAGGACTCCCAGGTCCCTCTCTGTGGAGCTGCTCTCCAGCAGGTCAACCCCTAATCTGTACTGGTGCCTGGGGTTATTCCTGCCCAGGTGCAGGACCCTGCACTTGTCTTTATTGAACCTCATGAGGTTCCTCTCTGCCCAACTCTCCAGCCTGTCCAGGTCCCTCTGAATAGCAGCACAGCCCTCCTGAGTGTTGGCCACTCCCCCAATTTGACGTTGTTTGCAAACTTGCTCAGGGTGCACCTGATTCCACATTGTCTTCTGCCTCTCACCCAGGTGCCTGACTTTCCAGTTTAACGCCCCTTGCCGAAATAAGCTCTGATTTACATAGTGATTGACTGAGGTATCATATGTTTCTGTACAGCTAATAGCTACTGTGTTGCAACATGCACAAAAAGAGAGGTGAAGGTATGTCCTGGGAAACATCAACAGATGATTTATAGTAAAAGCTATGATGCAATAAAATTGTGAGCTTTCCAAACTGAGTATTGGTAGGACAAGTGCTCTGATTGTATTCTCAAGCCAGCAATCTAGCCCAGCATCTGGCAGCAAAAGCGTGCCTGCGATCAGTGAGAAACAGGCAGAGGATCCGAGCCCAGGGCTGCAGGTAGGCGGATGAAACGGAGCCTCGGGTGCCATTCCAGGTCTCAGCTTATACTCGTGGCGAAAGCGCGAGTCGTGCGGGGTGAGCGCAGCCGGGAGCTGCAAGGGGACGCAGGCCCTGGCCCCGGGAATGGCCCCGTGTAGGTGGTTACAGTGGCACCAACTCTCTGACGTTTCCAGGAGGAGCTTGTGGATTTGGACGAGCAGTTTAAGATGCATCCGCTTTTCAGAGCGTTTTCAGTAATTCTGACATGGTTAACAGTGTTTTTGGAAGGGCTGTCATAAATTAGTCTTCAAAATCACTCATCACCTCCGAGGCTTGCCTGGCCCACAAGCATTTTCTGAATTACTTTAAAGCTGGTTTGAATCACTAATGAGTTTACATCAAGCTCTCTACAGCTGTGCTTGTTTAAGTGCAGTCACTGTTACATTTCCTAGGGATATACGCTCCCAGCACTGCCAGCAAGCACTGCGTGGGATCTGTACCGGCCAGACTGCCATTGATTTTTGGGAGCTATTTATTGCTCATGTGCCCATCAGCTGCTTCCTAAGGGAATTTTGACGATTCGCTAGGGTCACTCGAAGGTCTTAAGGAAGCAAAGCAAATTCTTCCATCTCTTATGGAAAATATCTCTAAGATAGTGCCTTCGTTCACAGTCCTGGATCAAAATGGTGCACTTCTATGTTTGTCCGTACATTAAAAATGCTGTTCCTGGAGCTGGTCAAAGTCTTCCTCTTTGTTTTTCTTCCTGTAAAAAATGGGCTTTTCTCTCTGAGTTCAGCTTGCACATGCGGCTAAAAGTCTGCTGTTTACACATCTTGTGCACCAAAGTAAGTTTGTCTGCAGGGCAAGGCAGCCAAGGCGTGAGGCGGAAAGTGCATCCCGCTGTTTGTGTGCGGCCGGTGAGGGTGTCCTGCCTGGGGAAGCGGATCCCAGGACCGGCCAGGCGCTTGGCTTGGTGGCCCGACAGCCGTCTGAGACGGGGCCCTGGCGCGTGCGCGTCCGGGGCCTGGGAGGGAGCCTGGCGGGCACGTGCCCGGCGCCGGCACCGGCCTCTCGGCAGACTTACAATGGTGCCACAGTTCCCCATCTCTATGGAAACTGAGCTGTGAAAAGGCGCTAGCTCAAGTGAATTGATACCAAAACCTGTGCTGCATTTTTGTGGGTTTTTTTGTTTGTTTTTCTTTCTCCTTGCTCATGGATTCCCATGGGAACAGGCAGAGGCTGGTGGAGGCTGCCCTAGCCTCCCCAAACCTCCCTTTGCCTTCCTCTTTGAGCGAAGCAAGTCTGAGTCAGCAGCCAACTTCTCCAGCGCCGCAGATAAGCCGCAAAGGCGGCAAGTCAGCAGGAAAGACCCCCAAAATAGCTCGAAGGAACCGAAGCGAGGGCCCAAGAACAGCACGGCCAGTCGCTCCCTGCATCCCGGGTCGCTCCCTGCATCCCGGGTCGCTCCCTGCATCCCACAGCCCCCCAGGGGTTTCTGCAGGGGCTGCAGCAGGAGAGCAGCCCCAGGGCAGGGCTCTCGCCTGTGGTCCAGCAGGTTGGGCTGCAGGTGTTAAATGACGTTGGGGGAAGTTTCTTTAATGCAGGTGACTTTGCTCTTTACAGGCTCACCAAAGCTCACGTTTGCCGGTGAAGCCTTGGAAAGAAAGGAGTGATGAGCCTGGGGGCCTTTGCTGTTGGTGCATGTTTGGACCTTGAGGGGGTTGATTGAGACCAAACGGAGGTGAGAGTAACAAAAAGGGGCTCTCCTTTCTGTGTGTGGGCAGTAAGTGGGACTTGATAGAGAATGGCCTTACAGCCTGCAAGCTGTGTTTGTACCTGCTCAATAGCTCGTGCTTGGCTCCTGTGAGCCATCAGTCAAAAGAAATGGTGTTTTGGGGCTCTTGCCACAGAAGCCACACTTGCATGACCCATGGAGTGCAAGTCAGGGTGGTGGGGATGCTGCTTTTGGCCCTTCATCGTGACCACGTAGCCCAGGAGGCCCAACATGGTCTGCTTCACAGCATGAGTGAAGTACCAGGTACTTCCAGCTCTTCCCTCTGAACTCCTTGGCAGTCCTGGCATGTGCAGCTCCTAAATAACAGCCCTTGTTTTAATGATCCGTATCCATGTGTCACTGCCTGACATAATAGAGACTCGTGCTTGAAACTTTTGACAATAGCACTTACCACGGGGGAATCACAGAGCTCTTAGCATCTGTATTTCGCAGCCCTGGAGGCCTACTTTGCCTCCAGGCAGGAGCATCCAGGAGACGGTTCAAAGTAACTTTATCCATGTACAATCAGTAGAAGGAAGTGAAGAATCTTCTAGGGAGGATGCAGAAAGGGAGCTAATTATAAAGAGATGAAAAGAAGCATTTCTTTATCTTTTTCCTTTTTTTCGTTTTTTTTTGCCAAAATTTAGGCACCTGCACTGTTGTGTCCACTAAGTCATCCCTTTCCTAAATAAATCCCCAAAGAAATATTCCAGCCCCACATAGAGGTAATCTAATAAAATCTTGAATACGAGTCTGAACAAGCTCACGGGCTTGTGTTTTCCACCAGAATGAATGCTGATGATGTCATTTATGGGTCCTCACCAGCAAGCTTGGCCTGTGGAGCCATGGGGCACTGCAATAGTCCATTCCCACTTAGTGTGTCCATGTATTGCTGTGGAGGTCCTGGCTCTGCAAGGAAGACTGAGGACAGCACCAAGTGAAAGTGCCTGTGCCACGAAGTCCCTGCCAGTTCCCAGGCCAAACACTGGAGGCTGCCCCACAGCCAAGGCCAACGGGGCTGTTTCCAGGTTAGATGGAGCCTGTGAATGACGTGGGCAGGAACTGCCATGAAGCTGCTGCAGGGACAGGACGGGTTCCTGGATATCAAGGGCTTTCACAGCCCCATAGGAACCAAAGCCATGAGCAGGCAGCTTCCAGCCCACGTAAGGGAGCTTTTTCCGGCCCTTTCCACTCACATTTATTTTGGGTTTGTTTTGCTTTCTCTCCCCTGGGATTTTCTCTTTTCCTGGGCATGCAGTCCGGCCCTGGGCACTTGGCCAGGAGTGCAGTGGAGCATTGCTGGTCATGCTGTTCCTTGGCCTGGGAACTTGTACTTCCAGCCACTGCTGCTCCATTCTCCTCACCGCTGTCCTTCATTCATCTTCCCGAGTTTCAGGGCGGCAGGTTTCAGCCCAGAGAAGCAGATGCACGTGCCCATGCATTCGTCTGCGGTGCCTCTCATTGCCTTCCTGATCAGAAGCATGTTCAGGGCAGGGAAGCAGGACCCACATCCAGCTCCTGTCAGAAATTACCGCTATTGCATTGACTCGGGGCAGTAGGGCTGAGCAGGAGCTTTGGACAGCTACCAGCCTTGCTGTCTTACCTGGAAGAGCTCTTTTTTGTCTGGCAGTGCCTGAGATGCTGCAGTACAGAACCCCAGAGGTAGGTTGTACACAGCCCAAGATGGTGAGTCACCTGGTTGTGGTGTTAATATGGAAATTACAGCCTTGAATTCGGGCTGGCATTTCTCAACTATGAGTGTCTGCAATACCACTCTGAAAGATTATGATTCCTCCCCTCCCCATCCATTTATTTATTTATTTTCTGCAGATGTGAGATGAGAGCCTAAGGATAGTGTTTTCATTGAACAGGGAGTTCTTCTACACTAATCCGGTAGCATGCAGTAGGGCAGGGGCTGTTTGATTTGGGTTTTCTCCTTCATAATCTGCCACTCTTTGCCTCTTAGTAGCTGAGCAGTATTTAGGCTCCGCGTGGGTGCAATCTAGTTGGCCGAAATGGACAGCAGGGTAGGAATGGAAGATCTGGGATCACTCACTCGGTGTAGCTGATGCCTTTGACGCAAGAGCTGCAGAGCCTGAAAAATGTGAAAATCCTGTTATGGGCAGTTCTGCGCTCGGGGTTGCTGTTCCTCGCTGTCTTACCAGAAGTCTGTATTTAAACAAACAATTTTCATTTTAAGAAGCATTCTGAAAGTTGTAACTTGCTCATTGGACTGTAGGGGATCTGTTTTATCTCAGTGCCTATTTTCCTTATGGAAAGCTAAGATGATTTAAATTAAATTTTTTTATTTAGACCACTGAAATGTAATTGAAGAGGAGGAATGACCTTACCGAGGAATATGGTGACTAGGAATTGCTGTCTCTGTTATTACCCAGCTGCAGGAGACAAATCCTTTAAAAATCCCTGCCCTGGTGGTTGGGAGTCAGGCAGCATTTAGGAGCCCAAGTGTGAGAAAGGGATGTGAGGCAGAGCTCCCAGGTCACTGTGAGTGATGTCTCCTGCTGGATGTCGTCTTCTGTATTTCTGCTGGGCACGGGACTAACTTGGCTTTCTCCTCATCTTCCTTCAACTGGGCAGAATAAGGTTTAAATAGAGGATAAGGAAGATCAGCACATCCCTTAGCTCATCTGAAGCACTTCTCCGTGCAATTATCAGTATTTTAATCACTGACATTTTATATTTTTTCTGACTGCCATGAAGGAAGCTCTGCTCATCACTGGCGCCCACTTGATCTCCGAGTCAGGGCCAGCGAGTGACCGAAGCGTGAGGGACAATAAAGCCATCATAAAGAAGCGAGTCTGGCTTTAGATCCGCAGCAGGAGAATTACAGATGTTCGAGCAGCAAACTGCAAAGCTTTGAGCCTTCCTTGCTAGGGAAGGCTGCCGACCCTTTGCAGATTTAAGACAAGGCCTGTACCTGTAAGGGAGCGCGGTAGGAGGCTTTCCAGCAGCAGCAAGTGCTAACGCTGACGGTTTGAGGAGTTAAGGAGGATGTGGATTTGCCTCAACCTGAGGTAGAGTTTGGGTGGTTTTATTGCACTCAGTCGTGAATGACTCCTTTCTAGTGACACTGTATAAGCTGGGTAGCAGAAGTGCCTTCAGCTAAAGCCTCTCTAAGCTGTTGCAGCACATCTTATAACTTTGCAAAGCAGAATAGCAAGAGGATTAGGAAACCCCAAGCCTTGTGGAACATGTAGGCATAATCTCTTCCAAGGAGGTTTCTTATCAGGGAAATAGTTAAAGGATTTATTCCTTGTTGTCAGTGGCAGAGCCAGGAGCTGCCGCTGTGCAAACAGACAGCGGTGGGATTGACGCAGACACCCAAGACTCAGCCCTTCCTTTTGGATTAATGTGCTCCGACTGGTACTGTTTTCAGCCAGGGAAATGATCAGGGAGTATTGCATTTGTGCAGTGTAAGTGTGACACCCTTTCAGCAGAAGAGGAAGGGTAGCTGCGGAGCTGTGAGCACTAAGCTCACACTTAGACTCTCTGGATTTAAGTCTCAGTTCTGCCACAAACCTCACATTTGTCTCTTATTGTCTGTGGTGATGACAGAGGCAAAAAGGCAAAGCATGGGACCAGACCATGCAAAAAAAGAAGTAATGTCTGATCACTCAGAGCTGCTCAAAACCTCTCTGTTAGATGATCAAAAGTGTTGATATAATTATGAATATGATGACAGAAAAATGCAACTTGTCCTAAGAAGTGATTAGATTAGAGCACTTTACAGTGACTTTTGAGCAGCTGCACATAATTGGGTTTACAGCAATAAACTGGCCAAGCAAATGCTCCAACTGTTGCTGAGAACGTGGCTGTCGGCGAAGGAGACAGGAACAGTAGGAAAGGCCTTGCTCAAGAGCAGGCTGCAGGCACGAATTCAGTTGCCCTGCTCTGAGGCTGTGGCTTCTCACGACGACCCCTTTGGCAGCAGTATCAGTGAGTGCTGCTTTTCCTCGCTGTCCCTGGGGACGTTGCCTGCGCCCGGCCAGCACCGTCCTTGGTGCCACCCGCGCTCCGGCGGGTCCCCGGGAATGGAGGCTGCTCTGGAGGCCCGTGAGCAGACTTAGTGTGCTCGGTTATGTTCAACCTCAGCCTACACCACTCGGGGCAGCATTGGCCTCTTGAGCCCTGCCGCCGGCACGAGGGAGCTCAAGGTGAGAGCAGAGGGAATGGGATGGGTTTGGTTGGCAGCCCTCACACCACCGTCAGCTTCTCCTTTGCCAGGGACTCCATGAGGCTCCATGTGATCTAAAAAACACCAGAAATACTTTTTCCTTTTCTTTTTTTTTTTTTTTTTTTTTTTTAATTGTAGTCATCTCCTGTTCTTACAGTAACCATTTGCCTAAGAACGTGTTGCCCCTTGCAGGGAATGAGGGAGTGTGGATGAGTGTAACGTGAGAGCCTGCGCTCCCGTGGCCAGCCTGCTGGTATTCCAATTAGGAGCGTGTTTAAGATATTTAGATAATCTTCCATTGAGCTCCACGTATGAGAAAATGCATTCAGCAAGTACAACAACGCAATTGTCCCCTCCCGCGAGACGGCAAGGAGGGTTATTGGAGCCGTTTGGAGAAACAGTCACTGGAACACACAGGGAGGCGGGCAGGGGAAGGCAGAAGCCAGAGTAGGCAGCAGGCCTCGGAAGAGCCTCCGTGTTCCCGGCCTGCGGGAGCGGAGCTGCGTGAGGCGGGAAACCACCGCGCTTCGCCAGGAAGGGCTGTGTGGAGGCTGGCACTAACCCTCTTCCAAGGGGCAAGGAGAAGGGAGCGCGAGGGACCAGTTTTCCTGGGGCTGTCACTGAGGTGAATCCGGAACAACCGCACTCAGGGACCTCGTTTCACTGCAGGTATGTTCAAGTGGAAATGGTTTCAGCGATGAAGGGGTCAGGCAAAAAGCATACGTGCAAACCTGGCATTGAGCTCTCGTGCTTAGCAATAGCCCTAACGTTTTTGTGACACTGACTTAAAAACCACAAAGTCCTAGTAAAAATTACTCGCAACACAGATGCTGTGACACTTACTGCAGACCCAGAGATCTGCTGCTGAGGAGGTCTATGTTTAGCCAGAGAGAAGATAAAGACATTTTTACAGTTGTTGATGTTTATTTTCTCTATAAATATCGAGATGTAGTTCCTTTTGGCCGACCGGCAGATCTGATTAATTTGTTTTTCAGTGTCATTTCTGTGACTATAAACTCTGAGGTGACTGAGGGTTGCAACACACAGCAAGCACAGCTGCTAAAAATAGACCCCAGTGACATAATATACACAGCAGCGTCTGACCACAGCATTCACTGCACCTCAGCACCCTGAAATCCCTGTACATAGACAGGCTCATGTGTTTGGAGGCACAGAAATCTGCTGCAGTCATGAATGATCACGTCCAAATAACAGGGTGAAGGGGACAAGAGGAAAAGAAGATGTCTAAGAGGAATCCTGAGCTGCTGGGCAGACACGTGGCCACACACTGCCCTGTCCCATAGGGATGGGAGGGGAAATGTTTTCCCTCAGGAAAGTTAGGATTCCAGCCTTTTCAATGTTGCACAGCATTAATTTCAGCTCCGAACAGTTATTAAAATAGCATCCTTTGAAATCAAAACAGCAGAGAAAGAAAAGGGTGTGACGGGAATCACAGAGATGTGAATTTGAGGTATTATTTCTTGCAAAGTCACATGCATAGATATAAATCTAACCAAACAGGGTAAAAATTTCCTCTTTTCTGTAAGTGGGCTGAAATCCTTCCCCCCTCCCCCCTTCAGGTTGCTTAAACTCCCTTAAAGTTATCAGGTATTAAACAGTTCAGAAGAGCCCTGCCCGGGTCAGGACATGACTGTCCTGGGAGCAGCATAGGGAGCCCTCGGGGACCTTTGGAGCAGGGCTGGCGGGGCAGAGCCGGTGCTGCGCTGACTCCCAGCTGATCCACTTTGGATCATAGAGCTAAGACTGAGCTCAAGAGGAGTCAGAGAAGGACTGGGAAGTGGGAGAGGAGTTGTTGCTTTTTATACAAGTGAAAAGTAAAAACAGAGGAGGTCAGAGCAGGGATTATGACTTTTTTCTACCTTAGCATTAGAATACTTAAGTGTAATTCTTGCCTTACAAGTCTATGTGGTTCCAGCTCCTCTAAAATATACTGGTGTGGCTCAATTAACAGGACCCGCTGCCTCATGAGTTACTTTTTGGCATCGCAACGCAGAACAGTTTGTGACTTTGAGGCTTAGGTGGGCATTATCTCACATAGCAGTGCAGATTATACCACTCTGCTTGGCACGTTTGGGTTCTCTGACCGGGAAATGAAAGAGATTGCAAAGGAAAAGCATACAGGGTCTGGGTGTTTGCAAGCCAAGTCAATATTTATAAGCAGCAAGGATGCCAGTCAGTGCATGGGGATTTGGCAGAGGTCTCAGCGATCAGTGGTCTTGCCCCATTTTGTTCAAGTGGCTGCTACTTGAAGCAAGTTGTCCAAGTGACATCATCAGTAAAAACAATTAAAAATAATTAAAAAAAGATGCAGTGGTAACCAGTGTTTTCTTCCTCTTTGGCAGCTCCCGTCCGCCTGTCCCTGCGGAGAGGCAGCAGTTTGCTGGCTGATGCTGGGGAAGTCAATGGGGCGATGTCAGCTGGCGGCCTGGCAGTGTGGCACGAGTGTCCCGAGGTGAGGACAGCGCTGGAACCCAAACGTGAGCAAGACAATGTCTGGGCTTAGCCACTACAGCACGAGTTTAATTACTCTTCTGCACTTAGGGTCTGCATCCTCCTATTTATTTGCCTACAGCACAAATTCAGCTGCCATGCAGTGCTGTAGGTGACCAGCTGGAGTCCTCTCCTTGCCCTCTCCTTCCCAGTACTTCCCGCATGTGTCTCTTGATCCAGGCTCTGGTCCAGGTGCTAATCAGGCTCCCATTATGCCAGAGGATCTCAGAGCAGGTGCTAGCAGGTGCATAGAGATTGCCCACGTATGGGGAAAATGTAGCCTGTCCTTGACATGACCTAACTGATGTATCCCATTCCTCCTGGACAACCGTCCTATCTCCTGCACATCCAGCAAGTGTTGCCAGAGCCATTCCTGCTGTATTGCTTCCTGTGTGCAGGGAGGCATTTGTATGAGGAGTGTTTACAAAACCACATTGCATGAGGTGGTCGTGCTCTGGATTAGTTTAATGGCACTGCAGTAACCTGCAAGACAGCTTCCCAGCTGGTAAATCATGTTTACACAGAGCAAAACAAATACATTTTCTTATTGCTCTGGTCGTTTTACATCTGGTTGCTTAGCATTGTTTCCAGCTCATGTCCAATTTTCAGTGCTTCAGCAAGATTGCCAAACGAGCTAGCCAAAAATCAATTTAATAGAGATTAAAAAAAAAAGACAGATTAGATATAACAATCATTGATGGGATACACAAGCATATCAATTTGGCAGCTAGTCAAAGTCCTCAGAGTGATCAACTGTACTCATTAAAGGTCAGAGTTGTGAATTTGCCCCAGCATCATCAGCAAAGATTTGAATGTGGCCTAGAGTGGTCAAAAGAGATTGCAAAATTTCATGTGAAAAGATTAAAAGATAAGTAAGAATTGATGTCAATAGGAACTGAGTATCACAGTTTTCTCTCCAGAACTCGAGTTTGTGCCACAAACCTATGTGGTTTTTCTTTTATTCTAGAGGGAAAAAAAAAGAGAATCTTTGTCCTAATAGTAAATATATTTAAAGATAGTCTTCAAGCAGAAGCCCCCCACGTCATACAGATGTAAATGCCAGTGAAACTGATACTAGGTTTTGATTTGATAGCGTTCAGTTGTGCAGGAATGTGAGTATTTACTTAGACATGGTTGCCAAAGACATTTTTAATTGTACACTCTGGGAAGGGAGTTTGTGCTCCGCAGACATCCCTCCCTCATGCACCCTAGATCCCAGCAGCACCAGGTTTTAAGCCAGGTTTTATTAAGCTATTTCCTTAGCACTCAGTGAGATCTTCCACCAACAAACTGGTTACCCAGTAAGGCTGCAGGAATGACGCTTTGCTAAGAGCTGTCACCCTTGGGAGTTGACCTGTCACTTTGAATGTGCGGCTGTCAAAACGAGCCGTCACGTTTTGCCCTCAGCCTTCTTGTCACAGTAGTCACTCACATGAGAAGGACCTGGAGGGCTGTAGCAGGCAGGGGCCCTTCTGGTGACACCGCGGCTTGGCCAGCGCTCTGAGGACGCGGGACCTCCTGACCTGCCCCGGCGGAGCACAAGTGGGAGCCTTTCTCAGGGCGGAAGGAGGCTTGGAAAGATTCCTCTGGGCAGGGTGGCGTGTCCCTCGGGCAGCTGGGAGCCCTGGCTGCCCCCGGCGCTCCCCTGGAGAGCCTTTCCTGGGATCTCTGCGGGTGAGGGCACTTGGAAAAACATCCAAGAGAAGTGCAGTGCTAGTGCTGCATTGGGTAAGAGCAGCTACTGCTGTTTTGACTAATGCAAATAGATGGGTGGGGGTTCTTAAGAGTCAAAAGGCCCTGGGGATGAGACACTGCATTGCTCTAGCGCTGAATCCGAAGGGATTAGGTGTTCTTCTTTCCATTGCTCAAATACAGCAGCAGCTTTGGGAGGAGGTGGCATATTATATGAATGCAGAATAACATTTGCAATATGTAGAAGACTGTTACCTCAGTTGTTGTTTACTGGAGGGTATCGGTTTCCCCATCCCTAGCATGTTAGTTCGCAGGAAAGGAAGAGTTAAAATCCTAGCTGCTGCTGTTTGCACCTTGCTGGACCAGCAGTTTGTCTGATAAAGGATCTGTGACCTCCTCGCCTCTAGAGGAAAGTCCAAAGATACCTTCAGAAATTATCAGGACCCTTTGCCAGAAAGCAGAAGTGCAGGAATCCACACGAGGAGGCAGCCTGGGGCATAAGGGCCAAAAGGACATTGTGACCTGGCAGAGGCCTCTGACTATGAAAGAGAGCATAGGTCTTGGCTCATCACTTTGCAGCGCCCTTCGACCATGAGGTTGAGTGTAAAGCCTCGATACACTTAGCAAAGGCAGAGGAGAACATGGGTTTTGAAACCCCAACCACAAGATGCCTCCTTTGAGTGCCCTGAACTGCGTCTTGTTGAATCTGAAGATTTCATGCCACAAGTGCAATGCTTCCTGCAGTCCCTCTGATGCCAGAGAAAATGCCTTGCCTATCATCTTTACTGTTAAGGCCTGGGTTTCCTGTACGGAGCAAGTCCTCACACAAAAACATAGAAAATGCTTCAAAGAGGGAGAGGAATGTGCTCAGACTGTGAAGCAGCTGATCTAAAGGCAGTGAGACCCGTAGGGAACCCAGGTCCACAATAGTTGACATTTGAGACAGGAAATGATGGTTTGCTTAACTAACTGAAAACTGCCAGGGAATTTAGACAAGGGAAATGAAATTACTAGGGGCAGTGTTTAGTTAAGTAAGACACGAAGGCTAAACCTCCTATGATTGTGGGAAATAGTGTGAGATATTTAATAGCTCTAAGTGCTGGTGGCCTCTGCTTTATGATTCATCCAAAAGACAGATCAGGTGGACTGGAGACCACCAGAGGAGCTGTCCTGCTTCTCATCACCTTGAATTCTTGCAGTGTTAATGCTTCTTACTCACTTCCAGATTCACACACCTGCCTTCGTTTCTACATCCTGAGATGTAATAGCTTTTTTTTTTTCAAAAATGCTTCATTAAAAATACTTTTGAACACATTTTAGTTATAAAACATTTCTAGTCAGATGATGGCTTTTCTTTCAGCACTTTTCTTCACTCCTCTTAGCCACCCACAGTAAAATCTGGAATCAGTCGCCAGTGGTGGCAGGAACAACACCCGGGAGCCTGACTTCACTAGAGCATCTGGCTGCAGAAACCAAGCTGAGAGAAGCAAGTCAGACAGCCATGGGAGTAAAGAGAACAGCACAGAATGAAAATATTCTTTATTTTTCTTCTGATACCCAGGGAAAAATAATCCATGGTGCCACTGTATGGGATGCTGTTCTTAGAGGTTAGAAACGGAGACATGTATGGCCTGATGTGCCCAGCCTGCCCTGCAGGCTGCTGCAGTTGTACCCAGCCCAGGATGGCCTGTCCATGCTGGGCAGGTACCTGCTTTTACCCGGCCTGCTCCGTGAGCAGAGTTTGACCAACACCCACCTGGCAGCACTGCCGAGAGCTGTGGCTGTAGGGGAGCTACGTGTTGTTGCTGCTGGGGTTGCTTCCACCCCAACAGCATCACTGCGACTGTGCAGATCCTTGTGGCAGCACAAACAAGGGCATGGAAAGTCCGTCAGCACTTCCTGAGAGGGAAGACTCTCCAGGAAAGTGGCATGAGTGTCCAGGAGGGTCCACGAGTGCCTGCTCAGGCCGTGCCTGCTGCCTCGTTCCTCCCCGTATCTCGCTCTGCTTCATCGCTGCACTGAATATCCCCGTTGGTCCTGCTAGAGCAGAGGGCTTCACAGGGGAGCGGGCAGATAACACCAAACCATCTCGTGCTGAGCGCCACCAAGTCACCGCAGCATTGGACAATCAATCAGCTGATTTTGTGTTATTTATGTTGCCCTAAAGGCAGTGTTTCAGGACTTGAAAAGTATGGATTAGAAAAGCTGACAACTCTTTCCGCTTAGGCTGTTTAATAATGTTGTACAGGCCATGTTTGAAAAGCCTGCTTTCAAGGGAGGGAATATATCCAATCTGCAGGCCGGCTTCTCCCTAAATTACAGTGAACAAAAAGTCTTCAAAATATTTAGAATCTGATTTAAGCCAACAAAGTCAAGGAAATGGGAGTTAAAACTCAAACTCTTGCTCGGCACACTGTTTGTAGATCATCCAGTGGTAATGAGCCGGATTCTTGCCTGGTATAAATGGGCATAAATCCACTAAAGCCATGCAAGAATGTTGATTTATGCTTGCTACAAATCTTGCCTTTATTGAAGTATTTCACAGTAAGCCCCAATCCTCTTTGCCTTGCTCATTTATTGGAATGGAATTAGCTTTACCAAGGTATGCTCAGAGAAAATGGATTGCTTTTCCCTTGAATATTTTGTACCAGAAATAAAAAGGTGGTATCTTTCATCATAAAACTGTTAATAAGCTATTTTTTTACTGAAGAAAATTCCAAAATAATAATACCATTTGTTGCAATGCCGCAAGCTGTTTATTTCTTTTTATTTATTCTCTTTATTAAGGTTACACCAAATGAGCATGAGTTGCTTTATAAATACCAAGCTCCTTCCAGGAAATCTGAGATAAATTTGAAGAATGGAAGCTGAAACAAGTTTAAGTTAAACGTAATCGCGTTAAAGCTTAAATATATGCAGCTTTATTTGATGAAAATCTATTGGAATGAACAAACCCTCACCTTTGCCTAACTGAAACCACATTCCTCCAAGTGACCTCCCTTTCTTTAGAGCCAAGTCCCTTCCATGGGGCTCTGCTTCTTCACCAAGGCTGAGCAGCGTGCAACATGCCAGACTTTCCAGAAAATAAGGAGGAATTTATTTAATTCATATTAAATATAATGCTGTTTTCGGACTGTATTAGCTGTATTATAGCTTATCATGGTAGAGAGGCATGCTGAGAACACTGCATGTGAGATTCCAGTACCGCAAAGCGCTCGGAATGGGGGCTATGCTCAGAAAGATGGAGCTCGCGTAGCGGGTAGCAGCCTGTTTGTTAAATTCTGCCTGGGAAGGGATCGGCTTATAGTGGGGTTTCGGTCTGCACTAGCTTTCGGCGAGTTTGCTGATGCTGTCAGCAGTGCTGAGTTTGCACTGTATTGTTTACAGCCTGGCCCCCAGGCAGAGACTCCTCCTCCAGCACGAGAGCAGAGCCGCAGGGAATCGCCAGCAGAACACGAAGGTTGGCGGGAATGGGGTGTAAGCAGCGGTGTGCGGGTGCAAAACCAGCAGGAAAGAGCCAGAAGGCTGAAGGAATGGCAGGCGCAGGCGTCCTGAGACGGGTCACTGACATCACAGCACGCTCTGTGAGCCTCCCAGGGTACCCAGACCTGGAAAACCAAGAGCTGAGATGAAGCATCGGGGACCTGAGGGCACTAAGAGGTCCCAATGGCCCTGGCAAGCCCCATGGGGCCCCCTACCCATGCAGCCTGCCCAGGGGCTCCTTGTAGGCTCCAGCCTGGGCAGCTCCTCCTGCTGGGAGCTGTTCTGCAGCCTTGTGCATGTGGAGCAGTGGCTGAACACGGTGCACAAGAGAAAGCCAGAGGGAAATGGATTGGGAAGAAAGTCCTTGTCCCCGTCCATGGGGCTTTGCGTTGAACTTTGCCACAACAATTGAACCTAGCAAAGCAAAACCCCTGAGATAACAGGCTCATCTGATAGAGAGCCACAGATTCTTTGTGCCCTCAATTCTGGAGTTTGTTCCCTAATAATGCTCAAGCTGATGGGTCTGTTCATCTTGGAGGGTAGGGGGACCCAGTGCAGGGATTTGTTAACCCAGAGGTGTTTGCTCAAGGCTGGAAGAGGCTGAGGTGAAGATGGGCAATAGGTGGAGGGACCGAGTTTCGAGCAGCGGTTACAGGTTGCTTCCATTTGGCACCTTAGCATGTTTTCATTTTCACGTACAAAGCAGTGGAGTCCCATAAAAACAGCTGGGAGTTTAACTTCCAGAAATGCCACAGCCCCACAAAATGAAGTGGATCTACAAATGAGCCTCTTAGCGCTGTTTGGAAAATAAGTCCAAATATTTCAGTAAGTGCTTGAAAAGAAAATGCTTTGGCTCCAGAGCAACACGAGGAAACGTACAACGCGGTCGATCTTCTTCAGATGCTGCAGCCATCTGCGGCGGCGTGTGGCGAGCACGCGTTTCGCAGACGTGCAGCGTTGCTGGGGACGAGGCGCTCGCAGACGCCCGGTAAAACAGGTAAACCTCCACTCTGCTCTTTCTGCTGTATTTGCTTCCCACCTGGATGGCTCCCCGCGCGGGAGCCGCTGCAGGGAGGCGATGCCTGTGGGGCCGGCGCGCAGCAATGGGGCTGGCGCCCCGGACGCGCCGCGCGCCGGTGTCCTCTGCGCGTGCAGCCGTGCAGCACTCGTGCCTGCAGGCCCCGCTGCTGCCGTGGCAAAGGCGCGAGCGCCACCTGCTTTCCTCCGAGCCTGGACCCCGGAAAAGCAGCGGCGCCCATGGAAGTCTTGGGAAAGGCCCCCTAGTACTCACCCATGGGCGCTGGGACTGAATTCCTGCCGCAGCTTTGTAACCTGTGCCATTGCGCTCAGCTCGTGTGTCTGGCTTGTGGCTTTGCTCTCGGGCCTGCCTCTCTGGTGTCGTTCATTCACTTCCATTGCATCCTATTTATCATCTTGGGAAGGGAAATTACTCTCATAAAACTATTTTTTGCCTCCTGTTCTCCATAATTCTGATGAATGTCTTGCTTACTTAACTAGTTCTAATGTAAAGCTGTTCATCTCTTATCTAAAGCAGTCCCTTTATCTATAGCAGCCTTATATCGATATATACCACGTATTATAGTTTCTTTCCCATATACTCTTTTTGTGGATTTTTGACATAACTTAAGCAGCATACACCTTCAAAGCAATTTACCTAGCTAAACTTCTGAATTTAGGCTCCTTATTCCTTTCTTAATCTTAATTCTTCACTCGTTAAGAGAACTGCTATTGCACTAATCCGTATTATTTAGTACCATAATCCTCACTTCTTCCTTCCAAACCTACTCTTTGTCCATATTTATATCATTAAACATCAATATTATTTTCCTTGGTGGTGGCCTGATCTGATAGCTGGTCTGTAGAACCCAGTTCTTCCTAAAAAGCAGTTCAGCCGTGGACGATGGACGTGCCTGAACGCTGCCAGTGCTGGAGCTGCGTGTCGCAGACGGCTTGGTGGGGCACTGCTGTTCTTGCTTGTGCTTATCCCTGTCCTAAGAAGTCTCTGCTTAAAGCATGAGAATGAAAACAATCCTGAGAAACCCAGTACAGTCATTGGGAGTCTTTCCCAAGTAAGAGCCGTGGTGTTTATTTTGTGGACTCTTTTAAGTGTTTCTATCCCCAGCGTAAAGCGATGTAAAGGGATATTTTGTGACTGCTGTGGATTTGAAGTGTGTGTCAGATCACGGACAGCCTTAGAGCACCTACAGAAGAACCCAGTCTCTCCATGAGTTTGCCCAACCTGCATCTGCACCTCCCGCGATGAGCTCAGCCGCGAGAAAACCAATCTAATCACCCACAAGACAGCGCAGTCATTAGTATCAACCACATTAATTTGCCTCCAATAGATCATGCCAAACAGTGGCTGGAGAAGAGAATCGGAGGTTTTACAAGGAGTTGGGTTGTCCGTCCCGAAGAAAAGCGGATCAGGGAGGCCTGTTGGAGTCCCCAGCAGGGCCCTTGCGAGGGAGGTGGCAGTGGAGTCACCTCCTCGCCGGCCGAGCAGGCTCTGGGAGCAGAGGCCCGGAGCAGAGACGCTGGGAACAACTTCCTCCCCGTGAAGCTGAGGGCACACGAGGAGAGTGGCTGTGCAGATGGACGGCCCTGCCTGGGCCCAGCCTTCCTAAGCGCAGGCTGGGAGCTGCCTGTCAGCACTGACCGAAATGCAGTTCCCTGGTTTGGGAGGCAAGAGGAGGAAGGAAACACATCCAAGCCCATTTTTCTACCAGAGCCAAAAGCCATCATTGCAACACCTCCATTTGATAGCTGAATTATATACCTTGTGAATAACAGCTCGTTATCACCCTGGGGCTCTTGCCTGCTATTTGTTTAATCCATCATTTAAAGAAAAAAAAGAAATCTCCGTGTTCAATAATTCCGCTTAAAGGCAGCTATGATGCAGGCTGGCGCGGTGCCTCGCAAACCCGGCGTACGAGGGTGCTCTCAGCCGTCCAGCCCCGCTTCTTTTCAGCTCACCCTGGGAGCTGCCGGCGCCGAGGCCGTTGATGGTCCGGAGAGCTGTATCTTGGGCACTGGGATGATCCGGTTTGTTTAATCAAGGCTTTGCTGGAACACCCATTTCTCAGTGCATCAGGGATGCAGGATGGGAAGCGGGAAGGGTAACTCCTCAAATATTACTCATTCCGACAGTGCTGAAACTCGGGTTCTGAGCAGCGCCTGATTTATGGCCTCTGCAGAAAGCCCGTAATTAGCACTGCGTCCTTTCAGCCCCGAAACACACTCGAGCCCAGGTTGATAGGGTTAGTCGCAGGCCTGGAGCGCGCACGACTGGAGCACAGAACGGCCCCGAGCGCAGCTGATGAAAAACCTGCACGTCCTCAATATAAGAAACACTAGCTTCTTATATTTTCTATGTCTTTTTCAAAACACTTGTAGTCCTAAGCAATTTCCCAGTAGAAAGGTGATTAAATACATATAAATATATATATAACGATGGCAACATCTTCCTGAAACTTTGCCGAAATAAGAGTTTTTCGTTCAAGCGGCAAGGAAGCCGCTGAGGAACGCGGGTTGGAAAGCCCAAAACGGGCGGGAAGGCCGCTTAGTTGGGCGGCCACGTCACCGCTTCGCGCGCGACTGGGCAGTGACGTCACCGGGCTT
>VZSG01000489.1:350067-385208 GCA_013398315.1 Nothoprocta pentlandii | reverse complement strand
GGGGAAGAAGTTTGTGTATGCGCTGTGTATAAACTGATTTTAGAAGCGCACCGCGTTTAGTGCCCTGGTTGGGGACCGGGGAGCACGTCTGGTGTGCCGCCTGATGTTAAACTGCTCCTCCAGTGCGGAGTTAGCGACTTTCTGAAGTGGGGGGATTAATCGCTGAGTTAGTAACTCCTGCTTTGCAGAGAGGGATGCATTTTTATAGCATTCCTAAAAGTTCTTTTTTTTAAAAAAAAAAAAAAAGGTTGTTTCCACGGGTGGAGTAGAGATGTGTGTGATTAAATGTGGGGCATGCCAGCTGATGGCACGTGGGAACAGGGAAGGGCTCTGCTCCACTCTCCTGATCAAGCTCGCCAGGCTGCCGAGAATGCCTCACGCAGTTCCCTTCCAGAGCGTGGAAGGAGTGGGCTGGGGAGATCAGGGGTTTAGATTTGACAACGCGGCTGTGGGTTTGCTGCTGTTTATGGTTGATGGCCCTACTGTAGAGGCTGGGTCCCAGACTGCTACTTCAGGACCAGTGTTCTTTAAATATGAAGCGTTTCTTAGGGAGCAGATGTGCCCTAAGCCAGCAGAGGGCTGCAGCTGTGTTTGCCCTGGCTGGGGCTTTGGAGCAGCTTCCTAAAATGTGAAGCATTTCCTTACTCTGGGAAATGGAAGCTATTTTTCACAACTGCCTGGTTTGGGTGACTGCTGTGCTAGTGCTCAGGCCCAGATGGCTGGAGGTGACCTAGATGAGGCAACTTATTCCTGATGACAGTAACGTTCAGATCACATATTTTTATTTAGTTATTTTTAAAGCTATGTGCAGTTCTTTGGGGGGTGGAAGGGGCTACGTTATTCTGTATGAAATTTCTCAGCTATCAAGGACACCTTGAGCATGGGAAAACTTCCCCGAGATTAATTTCTGACTTAATTTGCAAGCTTTTAATAAGCTTTTAATAAGCTTTTAATAAGCTTTTAATAAGCTTGCAAATACAGACCTCTTACAAAGGTCTCGTAAACGTGTGTTTTTCCAGAGGGTTTATATTCAAATATTGTTTGTAAGTATTGCGCACAGTTAAGTTTAATTTTCCTAAGACTGCTCACAGTGACTGAAGGTGGAGTTTAAGGAATGATGCTGGAGTTCAGGTTCTCTTGTAGCAAGAGCACACCTGTGATCTTACAGGGCTATTTTGCTAAGGCAAGTTATACGTTAGATTGCAGGTAATGACGAAAACACATAGTGTACAAAGATCTCTGAGAATTAATTTAATGCCAAAACCATTTATGATACCACAGATAATTACTAGCTGCCCTTTCTTGTGTTTCTACTTTTTGATTTCCTCTCCCTATATCCTATAATGAGAGAAAATGCTTTTCTTAACTAGAACATATTTCTAATTCTTCCTTCCCTTCCCAGTATAAATTCAGAGACCTGACCATAGAAGAAATAAAAAATGTTAACAAGACTTACCCGAACTTTGAATTCTCCGTGAACACGTACAGTAAGAAGCAATTTGGTTACTTTAAACTACTACTTGAGACTTTTATTTGCCATAAATTTAGTTTGTATATTATAAAGGTTAAGTACTGTCATTACCTTTCAATTGTGTTGCCATCTCAATTTTGACTTTCGGTGAATTTCTCCATTCCTCAAAGGAGAGAAGATTTTTTTTTTCTTTTTTTTAAATAATAAAAAGACATACTAAGAATCTGGATTTGGGTGTTTAGGGGGCAATGTATTTGATACTTAAAGATAAATGTACATTGTGCACTGGTTGATGTGGGTGGGATTGGTACGTAAAATTCAAAATCATGTTTATAATATCCCATTTTTATTTTCAGCCTTCAAAGATGGATCCCAGAAAGACCTCCTGAATTTTAGTGGCACCATTCCCGTGAAGTACGGTAGGGATGAATCAAATGTCATTTCCACACTAGTTACACATCCAAAACGCTTCAGATGCCACCCCTTAACAACATGCTACCCTGCTTGTTCACAGAGACTCTTATAAAAACATGTGGCTGAAGCATGAGAGGTGACTTCTCTGCTGTCGTAGCCAGGTGGGAGAGTGGGGTGGGGAAAACGTGTGGGAGCTGCTTCTCACTTCCAGCAACCCAAGGGACTGAGCTTGCACCTAGACATAAAGGAAGTAGAATGGCAAATTCCAACACACAAAAATGATGCCTTTAAATGGCATGGTAATAGCATGTGTGTGTGAGATGAGGCATCTTTTTTTTCAGCTGAAGAAGGATGCTCAGGGCAAATCTGCCCAGTTTTTGTCAAAATACTGAAGCATATGAGTGAATTTGAGTCTATGTGTGGTTCCTCTGGGGCTTTTGGGGCATTCCCTGTACTTGTCTCTGAACTGGGGCTTCCTCAGAGGTGGCATTAAGGGTTTGGCATGGACTAATAGAAGCCACTTCTACTCCATAAGCAAGCCTTTTCATGCACATATTAGCACTAAAGCAAGCTATTATTAGGTAACTCAGTCACCTATTAAAAATCACTTAGTTTGGGATGATGCGTATGCAAACCCTTTGCTTGTAAGGGAGGATGCAGGAAACCTGTGCTTAAGCAGAATTAATCATTAGCACTTAACTTTGAGCCAGCCCTGTCTGTTTGTATTAACAGGACTAATATCCCACTGTCCAGTGTGAATTTGGAAGGTGATTTGTCTGACGTATTTTCTTTGTTACTATGGAAGATGAACTGCATGTCTACACATGTACCTGTTTTGCAGGGACCTTTTCTCATGTGGAGGTGTCTAATGTCTTTTGGTTTGTGTTGAACAGGTAACTCGTATAACATACCTGTTTGTCTGTGGATTATGGATTCACATCCCTTTGCTCCCCCCATTTGCTTCCTGAAGCCAACTGCGAACATGGGGATTTCAGTGGGAAAACACGTTGATGCTCGTGGCAGGATTTATTTGCCCTACCTGCAAAGCTGGAGCCATGTAAGGCCGGAGTAGGTCACAGGAAAGGGAAAAATCTGGAAATAATGCATGATATATCCTATCCAAATCAAGAGATGGGCTTTTTTCCTCTCCTTTTTTTTTGTTAATATTAAATATGTAATGGTTACACAAAGAGAAGCAGAATGATGTGTCCCTTGAAATTGCAGCCTTCAGCTAGTCTGAAGTGATTGTAAAGAAAATCATTTTAATCTGAGTTAAAAAGGATTTTTTTTTCAAAACTCTGTATACCTCATGTAGTCCCTTTGGTACATTTTCCTCTTGTTTCTGTGAATGATTAATAATATTAGACAAATTGAGTATTCTGTCTTCTCTGACAGAAGCCTCTGGTTAGAATATGAGTTCAAAAGTTAGTGATGGTACTAAATATTTTATGCACTTTATTAAATGAATTAAATATATCTGACCAGCCAGTAAATTTTTTTTCCAAAAATGAATGGGATGTATTTTTAATTATTAGTGTAAAAAATCTATTGCTTTTATTGATAAAACTTCTCCTAATTTCAATGTGTCTTTTGGCCAAAAGAAGTAATGAATCACCAAAAATCTGAATAGTTAAGCTCATCAGATGAGATTGAAGCTCTCTTTCATTAGTTGCAATTTGTCCTGTTTGTTATATTGGATGCTGCTCTACCAAAGCCTTCCATTTGTTCACTAATGCTTTCAAAAACTAGTTGCACTAATTTAAATCCATGTTGTCTGATGCTTACATTTGGAATATATCTCTTCCAAAAATGATGCTTAAATAAGCTTAAATGCTTATGTAAGTGTTGAACATCTCTGTAATATGATTAGATTTTGTATAGTTGTTTACTTTTTGGTTCTTTTTGAACTATTACAATTTACAGACAATGTAATTGTGTGAAATATCTAGTCAACTTTTATATTTGGTGTTGCTTTTTTTCCAGCCTCAATCAACTGTTATTGGATTAATCAAGGAAATGATTGCAAAATTCGAGGAAGAGCTCCCTTTGTATTCGCTCTCCTCAGCTGATGCAGCCAGGCAATCCGAACTCCTTGCGTACATTGCAAAGATTACAGAAGGTATGGATTTTTTTTCCATACATTTATTTGTAGTGTTCTTGGACAGTATTTATTGTTGTTACTTTATATGATAAATATGGCCATGGAACTTTAATGCCCCGACTTTTGGTTTTTGCAAGCACATAGCATTTAGTATTTTGTTCATTTTAAAAGTGCCTCTTGAATAAAGAGAATCTGAGTTTTCTATTCAAATAAGCAATTCATTTTCAATATCTGCATGTAAGCTTGATGAAAAATACTGTAAACATAATAAACAAGGTGATTTTGCTCATTCATAAGCATTCTCTGGACAGATCTCATTCGTTCACAGCCTTATATCCACAGTTCCAAGTCCCAAAATTTGTCTGGCCACAATCACTCATGCATAACTGTGAGGACAAGGGACGTAGGGTGTTGAGTCCACATTCTCTCTGTTAGGTGGTTCTGGTTTGGTGGTGACTGACTGAATCTGGACTTGTCTTTTATACTCTTCAGAAGGGTTTTTGTTGCTTGCTTGTTTGTTTGGTTTTTTTTTTGACATCTTTTACCCTACTGTACTATCTTGCACACTCTTAAGATAGGGGCAAAAATGCTAAAGTTCACAATTCTCTTATCTGGGTATGTTATGGTCCGAGTCCTATTCTTAATGATTTTGCTATTTTCATTCAAGTTGCCGTTTTCCTTCCCTTTCTTTTAATGACATCACATATGCAGGTCTGTAGCAATTGCAAACCTTGCCCTTTAGCTCTTGTTCTGCTGCGTCTTCCATTAGTTCAATACAAGTGTTTTTGAGCACATTTATGAGCACACATGCACATAGTACACATTTCCATTTACAGTTCATTCATTCCAATCTTAAAATCTCTGTTAGAAATCTTTTTGCATTATACTGAGAATCGTTACTGACAGTGGCATAGGATAAGCAGCTTCAAGTCATGTTTTAATCAAATTCCATTTTGCACATCTTTACAAAATTTGAATTTTTTTACAAGATTTCTACCCATAATCTGTAGCAATAGCAAAGAGATTACTGTTTGTATAGTCTTAGTGTGTAGCTACTTAATATGTTTTGCTTACACATTCCACCGAGTAAGAAAACATTCCTATCCAGAGAGGAATATTTGTTTTGCATGGTGGGAGTGACGATGGATTTTCCGTGGCTAGCTAGGTTTGACTAATATTTTGAAACATATGTAATTTGGCTTAATTCTGGCTCAGCACAATCTTTTATGAAGCAGCAATACTTGTATTGATATTTTACAGTGTAGACTACCCTTAAGTTTATGCATGTATGTATATGTGTTTTTAATTGTAGGAGAGACTGACAGGAAAGCAAAGGGCAAAATTGGTGGAGACAAAGATGGATGTTTCAACAAAATTACTGTGATAGGTGCTGGAGATCTTGGCATGGCCTGTGTACTAGCAATCACAGCAAAGGTATGTGATTATTATGAATATTAAGAGGCCTGACAAATATAAAAGTTTCTAGGCTATTTCTTAGCGTCTTCCATACAGAAGTTAAAATAGCATTTGTAATAGTGATATTGTGGTTTATGTCACATCTTTCCTTTGGTTAGCGGAGAGGAACACAGAGCAGAAATATGAGTTTCTATATTCTTTCCTCAGCCAGCTTTTTGAATACGTAAGATTGAGTATTGAATTCATTTATATTTTGGGCATCTGCAGTTAGAGGGTTCTTGCAAAGCTGCAGCCTGTTTACAGTTGGGATCTGCTAGGCCCCTAGATGAAGATAGTCTGTAGTCTGTGACAGTGACATACTCAAAGAAACAGTAACATCAACATTTATAACTTCCCAGGGTGTAGGGCACTTTGTTTCTTAATGCTTTATTTTCCAGTTAACTGATTAGCTACTTTAGTCTTTTTTGTACGTTTTGATGGTAGTTTTTGTGAGATCTCCCCTTACTGCTTGTCTTAAGTGCAGTACAAAAGACATAGTTTCGAATAATATCATCTTCTTTTGCTGTCTCCCCCACCACCACTTTGACCAAATCTTGCTTTATTTAATTGTTGATCTGCTTTATTCTTACTCATACAGGGTACTGCAGACAAGGTGGTTCTTTTGGATCTTTCTGAAGGTGCAGCAAAAGGAGGAACCATGGACTTGGAGATATTTTCTCTGCCAAATGTAGAGATTAGCAAAGGTACCAATCCGTGTTGGAAAGAAAGCTACTACTGTTTTGTCTGTGCCTGTGCTCGTTTCGATGAGGATGGGACGCTGAGAGTGTAGAGGCTTCGACATATAGCTATGTTTTCAGAAAGGTGCTATTATCTTTTGATAGCCTCTCATTTTTCTTCACTTTTTCGGAGCAAAGTTTGGAAATGAAGGTTCAAAGAAGCTTGCATTCCTTCTATTCCATGCTTTTTTCCTTCTGTTTGTTGAGGTGTGAGAGCCTTACTTCTAGCTAGGGTAGGAAGCCAATGCTGAAGCTAGGCACACAGAAATGCAAAGAATGAAATGCTGAGCTGATGTTGCAGCTGCAAAAAGTAAAGGGAAATAACACAAAGATGTATATGTTTATTAGGGAATTACAGATAGCTGTGACAATAATGTTTGAAAGACTGATATTCAAGCTTCAGAACATCACTTTCCTGTACTGACTTTGATGAAACGTATATTGCCAATGGTTAGTTCTTTGTTGTTATCTCTGCATATGCAAATAATTAGTCCTTAACAATCTTATTGTCAATTAGCTGCGAGTGTCCAGTTGGATGGAGCTGGTGGCTACGGTCCATGATAGTCTATTTTTCTGGATATTGAGGTGTTCAGGTATGATCACTCTTCCACAGTGCAAGCTGGAACTGAATCAGGCAACCTTCTAGCTCATTTTTCCACGCTTGTCCTTGACGTTTTTATGTTCCTTACGTCCTCTACAAGATGAAAAGGAAGACTTTATACTTCTATATTATACTTTTATACTATACTATTTATATTATATTTTCAAAATAACTGCTGTTATTTGGGGGACAAGGACTTGTTTTCACCAAGCATCTTTTCTGCTTGTTTTGCAGGATTATTTCCATCTCACAGTGTTGCTGTCTCATTTAAATATTTTGTTCTTATCTTGCAAATTTTACCTCTAGTACTTGTTTTTCCTCCCTCTACAGTGATCTCAGTTATATCAGAAATCCCCATTTGTCCCTTTGTGACCGCCTGTTATTTATATAGCTATATTCAACTATACTACAAAGAGCTTATAAAAGGCAGCTAGCTGGACTACTAGTAGTGTTGCAATATTTTGAAATACTTGTACAGGGTCACCTCTTATTTCACTGTGCTGATGTCTAGATTTAAGGCAAGCTAATATTAATTATATGCTTAATATTCAGCTATTTGGAGTTACCAACTCAAGGCAGCACTGGCTTAGTAATTTCTGCAGCAAATTTCACTGTGTCTTGCTTTGGACTAATAAAAATGGATCTCTTAGGTGAATTAATAAATAGGATCATGCAGCACTTGTTAGGGTTTTTTACCTATTCTTGATTGAGCTAAAGGAACAAAAAGAATATAGAACCTCGGGTAAAGGAGTGAAAATCCAGGTAATGGAACCTGGTCCCATCAAGTAGCTGGCAAAGCAGGCTACAGAATGGGAGATAAAATCATTCTTGTTAAGAATGGTAATGAAAGGAAATAAATTTTTCATGGATCTATTTATTTCTCCTGTATTAAAGAAATCAACCTTGGAAAACTTATATTTCAAAAGTGATCTTTTCCAGTTTTTGCTCTGTAACATTAGTTAAATTGCTTTCTCCCTTCTCTAATTCCTATGTGTGAAATGGGGAAAGTTGTTCTGTGGGAGAACTGTTTTTGATAGGTGCAATAGAAGTGCCCAAAATTCTTCTTGGGGGGAAGTGGCCTGACAGAGAAGAAGAATTCCTAAATTAAGTTGGTTGCAGCAGTTTATCATTTAGGCTTGTTCTTCGATTTGAAGAACATTTTTTTTTCTGTTATTTGATAAATTTTTTTTTTTTTTTTTACCTTTTCAGATTTTTCTGCTTCAGCTAATTCAAAAGTTGTAGTACTTACAGTTAACTCTCTGGGTAATGCTCAGACTTACCGCGATGTCATACAAAGCAATGTGGAGCTGTTCAGAGGAATTATTCCAGCAATTTCACACTACAGTCAGAACAGTGTTCTGCTTGTTGCTTCTCATCCCGGTAAGTTGATACTTAGATTCACCTGCAATACCATCGAATTACCCTCTGGTCTATTTTAAAAACATCTTATTGCTTAATACATTCACGTAGTCATAAACACTTGCTACTCTGAAATAAATTTTCCTTTCAGCCTAGAGCAGGACACCGAGGTTTTTCTTCTTTTTTGTTACCAAGATAGAGAAAGTAATAATATACTTCGATTGATATAAAAGATACATATATTTGGATGCTAAATTTGAGGAGTGACATTTTGCTGTCAATCTCTTTCTCTCCCATCTAGTTGAAATAATGACGTATGTGTCATGGAAGCTGAGCGCCTTTCCCAAAAGCAGAGTTATTGGAGTAGGGAGCAATCTGGATACTGAGAGATTTCGGTATATTCTCACAAACCTTTTGAAAGCTGAGGTGCTTGGAAAAGATGCTTGGATTGTGGGTGAACAAGGGGAAGAAAAAGGTAAGTAATGAGGTATTATGAGTACTTAACGGTCTGACCATACACTTAACTGAGTTAAGATTTTGATGTGTGCCCAGGCTTTTAATGTTGAAGTGACAGAACAAATATGTGGCATAGTCATGATGTAAGACTATAGGAAATACAGACTCAAATGTTTTTAATTTGGTATAATGGCAAAGATTAGAGGTCCTGAAAAAGAAGGATATGACAGACAACTGCTAATTTAAGAATTTTTACACATTGCTTCGCTTTGAAAACAGGTGTCTCTGGCCAGGTATTCTAGAGGTTATTTTGGCAGTCAGAGAAACTTGCCAACAAAATTTGAGTTGTTGTGAGGGAGAGATATTGTTGTGAATTTTAATTTCCCCCCCTCTGTCTTTCCTCTCATAACCAACAGTTAAATGCACGTTTAGTGACTGAACAGTGGCTAAAATGGTTATTTCTGTCTAGTGCCTTCATGGATCAGTCGTAATTCAGCTACCCAGCAAACGGTAGCTGCTCATAACTCGAGGGAAAAGGTGGCTAACAGGTAACTTGATTGTAAAGTTTTTTTTTTTTCCCTTCCATATTTAGACTCTCTGGAGTC
This sequence comes from Nothoprocta pentlandii, assembly GCA_013398315.1. Taxonomy (NCBI): domain Eukaryota; kingdom Metazoa; phylum Chordata; class Aves; order Tinamiformes; family Tinamidae; genus Nothoprocta; species Nothoprocta pentlandii. The sequence goes on along the minus strand of VZSG01000489.1, from coordinate 376,009 downwards.
ACAAGCTTTTTTCAGACTAAAGAGTTTCACATATTTTTGGGTCTGAGTGTGACTCACTTTTCTATGAATGTGTATATTAATACCACTGATTTTCTGGTAATAATACCATGCCTGTGATGATATGAGGACAAGCCAAATTTTCTAAAATAATAATGTCATATTAGAGCAGCTCATATAATTGTAAAAAAAAAAAAAAAATAGTAGGCAAGCCTTCTGGCACATTAGTTCTTTTCCTCATACTTAGTGCAGAAGCTATTTACTTTAAAGAGTAATACAAGTTAGGATCAATTTATCTGATTAAGTTAGCCCTATATGATTCTATGATTCTTGACAGAGAAGTTATTACTACAGATATTACTGTTATTACTGTTATATACCTGTCATTAGTACAGGTAGAAGATGGCTAAAAATCTCTAGCAATTCTCATCTCTTAATTTCCCAAACAGCAAACTGTGGTTATATGGTACACGTGGTATGCCTACTTATCTTTAGCATTTGCATTATAAAAAAAAGAAGAATGTGTCAAGTAAAATCTAAACATTATTTTTTCCCCTCATTTCCTTATTTATATAGAGCTTTGGAAGTTCTAAAAGGAAAAGGTCAGAGATCTTGGTCTTTTGGGCTCTCAGTTGCTGATTTGACTGACAGTATACTGAAAGATAAAAGAAAGGTTCATTCTGTATCCACCCTCGCAAAGGTAAATGTTATTAGTATCTCTTTCAGTTGACACTATAATGATGATATTACTGCACAGTCCATTAATTTTAACATCATAGGCATTTCTACTTATAGTAGCTATTCTGAAGTAGCACTATTTTCATTACTTTATTCCGACAGCTTTTGTCTTCCATCCACAAACATGCTAAAAAAATGGTTACGTTAACCTGAAATCATTACTAAAAGTGAATAGTTTCTCAAAAAATACAAGATCTTAGAGGGAAAACCTTCAGGGTGGTAGACCAGTTGCCCTCTGTTCAAGGCTGCTGAGAGAGTGAGAGAGGAAAAAAAAAACACTTTTGTGTGGGTATCACAGTTTTTCAAATATTCTGTATCAAACATAGGTTTTTCCAGAGGGACAAAAGAATGCAGTATCATTCATGTATCAGTTATGACAAATTAAAATTTGTTTTCTGTTGCTTGTTATTTGACCAACTCTGAAACATCTGATTTTGGAACTACTTGATCCTCTTCTTTGAGGAGAAGAGCCAAGCCGTATTTAACTTAACTTAAAATTGTAAACTGGACCTTGATGGAAGTTTCATCCTAAAAGGCCTGCTTAAATCATTAAGTCATTTCACTTGAAAAAAACAACATGTAGAAACTTTTCATTGGTTACTTCTGTATACACACTTACAGTATTCAGTACATGGAAGTTGAACACAAAGCTATTTATCAAATACAGACATAGCTAATTTCTTATTTTCAAACAAAGTTTTTTTTTAATGAAAGAGAGAGAAATGATGAGTCTTCAGTACTAAGAGAAGTAATGAGTTTTATGTACTAACAAAAGAGTCTTCCTGCTTGTTCTACTTTAAACTGATTAAATTATATTTTGTAGTATGTTTTGTCTGCATTGTTGAAGTCTGATATATTCTTAAAGGAAAACTCCTTTAAGTGTGGCATGGTTCAGGGTTTTTAAGCTGTGCAGTAATATTTTGCACTACCTAAACCGTAATTTTAGATCTGCACAGGATCTAAAATAAATGAAGTCTAAGCTATGCTAAGACAAAACATGCCATGTGATGAAATGACTTTCCGTAATGAAAATCATAGAATCATAGAATGCTTAGGGTTGGAAGGGACCTCAGAAGTCATCTAGTCCAACCCCCCTGCCAATTCACTGTAATTCCATACTTCAGATTAAAGGCAGAGCAGAAATAACTCTCTATGACAGGGTTGTTCTGTATTGTTTCAGGGATGCTGCAATATAAACAGTGAAGTATTTTTAAGTCTACCTTGTATTCTGGGAACCCATGGAGTGATTGAAATGATGAAACTAGAAGAAGATCCCCTAGTGCTAGAGAAACTGCAGAGCAGCGCAGCATCAATTCATGATCTTCTGCAGCAACTGAAACTGTAAGCACACGGGAGGTTATGGTGTCTGCTCACAGAAGTTTGGAGGTTTGCTATGCAGAAAGCGTTGCCAAGTGTGTATGGATTTCTCTGTAAAGCAATAATTTAATTATTTACTTTCAAATTTCCTTTTCTTAAAGGTTTGATTAAACTATATATTCCAGGCTGCACTGCATGGCAGAAGATTCTTTAAAAGTGAACTTCTTGGTAGCCAAAAGAGGAGAGCGATGTACAAGAATGCTTCACCTAAATTTGGGTGACTTTTGTCTGTACACTTACTGTTGATAATTATAGCCTCGTTCTTGGGTTATTATTAGCTCTTAGCCCCTCATTAGGACTCGGATATTAGGCCTGCAGCTTGCCCAGTTTTTAGAAACCCTAGTGTGCAGAGGCAGCTAAAGTTCTGACTCACTTTTAAAACTCTGCCTTTTAAAACTCTGCCTAAGGGGCTTGCCTAGAAATACAGTCATACTGCAGCTCCCCAGGGTCTGTGCTCTGGGTCTTGAGCTCTCATGCCCATTGCGGGCACTGTAATGCCAGTGACCTCCCTTCTTGCTTATTAGTAGGAAAAAGAAAGATAAACACTTGAGTTATTATCTTTCAAACTTGAAGTATTGCATATGAATTTCTGCCGTGTTTAATGATGTATGGGACTTTGTTGACATGAGTTTTTCGCTCTTATTCTGTGAGCACTTCCAGAATATTAAAGCACCTGTGTTTGGGGGTATATAGGTGTAGCACTTGCACCCCCTGCAGCATTGGGGAAGGGCTCTTCCTCATGGGGAGGAGCTGGGATCAGGAATGGAATAAAGAAGAAAACCTGACAGTTGAGAAATGCAGATGTATCTGCAGCTCAGGCCTTAACCTGAAGCCCGTTGATGTCGGTAAGCCCTGTATCAGACTGAGGGGGGGTCAGGCTAACGGGGCAGGCAACAGCTTCTGCAGCCCTTAGCCAGGAGGCAAAAAAGCAGCATGTGCTGGCTTTAGGTTAATCCAGAAGCACATGGTGTGGAGTTAAAGGCTCCTTTCTGTTTTGAACTATCCTGATTCATTGCACTGGTATAAGAAAAGATTGTATTCGTCCTGATGAGACCTCAGCATCAAGTTGCAGGGTACGAACCACAGCAGAAGAGAATTGTGTACTTTGAAGAACAGCATTCTATAGCTAAGCTTTGAGGTCGGATGGCTTCATTATTCTTGGGGCTTTCTGAGCAGAAATAGGACTTGCATGACAGGTAAAGACTCTTTCACTTGTGCCTTATACCTGTATCTTGCAAAGTCAAGCCTGGAAGTAATGCTGGTTTTATGTTGGTGTCATAATTAAGATATAATTAAGATAAAGCCCTTTTATAAATATTTTCTTTTTTTTTTTTCCCTTGATGTACTTAAATGTCCTTCCTGAGGACAGAGTAATTCTGTCTCTGATGAGAGAGAATGACTGATGGTTACAGAGCCCAGTGTAGCTGCTATATTTGGAGAGAGAGAAAAAAAAAAAGGGCAAGCCAAAAACACCATGGCTGGACTCTTGGGACTCTTTGTTTTTTCATTATTTTTAAAATACACTTGGAATTACAGTTTGCAGCTCGGTTCCTTGGGATGCCGTGTCTTAGTCGGGGAGCATTGCCTTACTGGGAATAGTCTGGGTGCTTCTTCTTTTATCTCTGCCCTCGCCGGGATTTTGAATTGTTAAAAGCTGCTGGCTCTTTTAGGGGCTGATGATGCTTGTGTCTTAAATAGCAAATGTATGTTATTCTGGAAGAAAAAAAAATTAAAACGAAAAAAATACACAAATAAACAAAGGATTACCATGGGGGAAAATAATTCTTTAAAAAGAAAGAAACAGACCCAAAAGGCCCTTGGTGACGTGAAGCTGCCGCCAGGCCCTGCTCCTGCCCCAGCTCCGCGCGGAAGTGGCGTCAGGGCCGGGCGGAAGCGGCTGTCGCCGCCGGAAGCGGGAGCCGGCGGCCGCTTCCTGTTGATGTAGGGGCGGGCAGGCGCGGGCCGGGCCGGGCCGTTGGGAGGCGGCGGCGGCGACACCCACACCGTTGGCGGCGGCCGTTGGGCGGCTGGAAGCGCGGCCGCCATGGCGTTCTCCGAGAGCCAGCTCAAGAAAATGCTCGTCAAGGTAGCGGCGGGGCGAGCAGCGGCCGCGGCCCTCGGGCTGGGCCCGGGGAGTCTCCGCGCGGGGGCAGGAGGGCCCATTAGCACAGGCGTGTTGATACTGGCTGCCCCGGGTCCCGGTGCCTCGGGAGGGCTCGGCTGTTCCGCCCTTCCTGTGGGTCGGGGGTGAGAGGAGGGAGCGGCGGTCAGCGGTGCGCCTCGGGAAGATCAAGCACCGGGCAGAGCGGGCGCAGCTGCTGCAGCGGTGCCCGAAGCTTCCCGGAGAGGCTTGCTCTTCCCCTCAGGGTGCCCTCCCCGCGTTACAGTCCCCGTTCCTGTTGGGTTCCTGCTCCCATGGGTAATGGGAGGCCTCGAATCATTCTGTGATGAGATTCCTCTTGAAAAGTCGACTGAACGGTTCCTTCTTTGACAAGGAAGTGTTCCAAGGAAGTGTTCCCGGGTTGCCATCACTCCACAGGCTAAGGCTTTATTATGGGAGATGCCTAGGGGTAGCTCCTCTTTGTTCCTCGATTAGTTACTTCCTTACCCATCTCTGCAAAGTGTGGAATAGGAAATGATAGCTTCCAAGTTTCATCGCACAAGTGAGTCTTTGTCAAAGCAGAGGTGACCCTTAGCTATGACACCACGTTTGATATTCTTTAAGATTTGAAAGAATTTATTTCAGTGTTGTTTATTGGCACGTGCTTTGGGTATTAAACTTCTCATGGTGCTGGGCCCCTTCTCTTTCTTTCACAGCTGAACAAAAGAAATGTCTGTGCATGTCCTTGGGATGTCTGCAGACTGGCTTTTTTATTTCCTAGAAAATGTTGGTAAGGGGTGATGTCATTTTCCTTTTTCAATGGTAGATAGCAGGAGGAACGGCCGCTGCCCAGGAGCCTGTACTTTGCTGTCTTGAAACTGTACTTCTCTGACTATTAAATTCTGCATTTTGCAGTTCTGTGGTATGAATTACTTCCTGTGCCTGTAGGAGAAAGAAAGGAAACCAGCATTATTAGTGATAATCTGCTGCCTTGAAAAGTTTGCCTGCTGGTTGAAGGATAGATTTAAAATATTTATAAATACTGGGATGCGTGTATGATACAGTGAAACATGCTTTGAATGCCATGTAGCAGGAATAGTCAAATGCTGCTCTCTTGGTTCAGAGATACCAAGGATGGGCTTTTATTTCTTTTCTTATAGTTTTACTTTTAATCACATTTTCTGTTGTATTGCAAATTTACAAAAGCTCCATGAAGTCCTTTAGAGCAGTTCCACTTTGGGTGGTGGTTTTATATGACCAGAAGAGAGTGTGCTGGTTTTCTTTGCATTTTCTAACTGGAATAGATATAATTCAGTTTCTTGTGTCAACTCTTAATAAACAGAGGTGAGCACACCCTGCCACTTCCCATAGCGATACCTTAGTTGTGGAAAGGTGGCAACTGGAATGCTTCCTAATCAGGAAGTATGTTAAATTTTAACTTTAAAGGCACAATCCATCACAGTCTTAGTTTTGATCAAAAATATCTTATGTTTACCTTTAAAAAGGTATACAGTAGATATCTCAGTACTTGTCTTTATATGAAATATAATGTGGATTGTAGTGGAATATGAATAAAAAGGCATTCAATAGCTTTTCCCCAATCACTTGATTTTTGAACCCAAATTTAAGAAGAAAAGCACCTTACCACTCTGTTAAAGTTGGTTAAGTTACGCAGAATGTATTCAGTAAGGTTATATACAGAATAATGTTGTTATTCCAAAGTAAGAACAGAGAAGAATGTCTGTATATGATTGTAAACTCATAAATCTGGATTATTCAGTAAAATAAAACTAAATTAGTTTATACTGAAGATTTACGATCTGACTATATTCTTTCACTTTTGTTTTCTAGTATAAGTACAGAGACTTAACTGTCCAGGAAACCAGCAGCGTTATTTCTCAGTACAAGGACCTCAAACCTGTTATGGATTCATATGGTAAGTGCAAGCAAAACAATGTATTGCACTGCTGATAGCTTAGATAGATTCAATAATTATAATGGAAAAAGAAGATTAAAAATGAAATACAGAATTTGAGTCTTTGACATCAGTACTTCCTTAGAAGCATAGAAGGGTTATTTAAAAAAATAAATGAAAAAGTACAGTAAGTCAGTGAATAAATACTTCAAAAAAGTCAATTGATGCGGTAGTGCTTAGGAGTATGAGGAATATGTGATATAGTTGTGTATATGGAAAACTGTCGTGAGGGGTTCTGTAATAGAAATTAGGAGTAATTTAAGCACTTCATCACATATTTCATGGGTTATCAGTAGATTTCAGTGAGTTAAATAAAGAAGGCACCCAGAGTCAGCTTTGAGGGCATGGTGGATGTTGCAGCCATTGAGGCTGTGCTGCTCCTCACTTTCTGCTACTTCTGGCAGCTGTTGGATCCCTCTGTGAGCCAGTTTATCTTACTAAAATGCCTATAAAAATGTGTAGTATTTTGCATTCCAAATGATTATCAAGATTAATAAGTATTAAAAGAGGACATGGACAGGTAGAAGATAAGAGTTTTAACTTGAAAAGATGCATGTCAACAAAAATACATACTGTGGCCAGAGAATCAGAAATAATAGCAAAAGGGCTCCAGTTGAAACAGTGTTCACAAGTTTGCATTACAATTCAGTGCTTAAAATGCCAGATCAATTTAATCTGCAGTGAGAAGCTCGTTTCTGGTACTCAGATATTTCTAGAGAGGTTGAGCACAAAACCGCTTACAGATAATTTATAGTGCTTGGGGTGATGAACTGAGCAATGAGAAAGTGATCATATTGCTCTTAGTATTTTTCAAGTCTATTGTATCAGTTATGGAATATATTACCCAGCAAAGTCATGACATTTTACCTGTCGCTAAACAACATTAGCACAAAAGAACTAAAAATTGATTTATTAAGCTCAAACTTATCCTTTACTAATAATGTAAGAGATGTAATGTCTAAGGGCTGACAATTCTTAGTGCTCTTGCCAACATACTTTTTTGGAGAAACCATATAGAATTCTTTTTAATCCAAAGAAATAGGTTTTTTTTGGAGGTTGGTTGGCTTTTGGTGTGTGTTTTGAGTGTTTTTGTTGCTTTGTAGCAATCTGAATGTGTTTTAATTTTTGTGGTTTTATGTTGTACGTGGTCTTTGAATGACAAAACAGTTTTATTTGCATTGGGAGTAGATCGATGATACAATCAGTCATTTATTTCTCAGAAATTCTTTATTTGTAAGAAATTACCAGATTGCAGGCGATCATTTACTAGCCTTTAGATCTGCAAGAGCAGAACTTGATAAGAGGACCTTATATATTTGTAACTTCTGAACATTTAGATTAACCAATAGATAGCTAGAACTAGAACAGAGACTAGCATAAAAGTTTAATGTTTGTTTTCTTGCAGTTTTTAATGATGGCTCATCTAGGGAGTTGATGAGCCTCAGTGGAACCATTCCTGTGCCTTACAGAGGTATGCATTTATTATCATTAATAGCATGAATTATTGTTATTATTATCATTTTCCTAAATGACCTCAAGGGCTACTTAGATTTAGCGATTCACCTTCACAACTTCAGTGATGCCTGTTTTCTTGAAATCCCTTGCTGGTCTAAAGTGTGATATTTTAAAGGTTTTTGTTTTCCTATTTTTGTTGGGGAAGAAGATTTTAGTATGCAGAATTGTTGCTTCATTCTCATAGAAAACATAAGTTACAGAGTTCTTAGTCCTGCCCGTTTTTCAAGGTTTTCTGTAGTGTGTAGGCTGCAAACCACTTGTTGCTGCAGTAATTCAGATATCAGGAGCTAGTGATGTTACAGTACAGAACAGCAACAAATAAGATAATGTATTGGTTGTTGATGATAAGCATAAATCACCCTTGGGCTGTTCTAAGAAATGTTGAATTTGTGGTTGTATTTGGAGTTCTGTATTAAACAGATCATTGGTAGATTTCAGCTGCATCTATTAACTACCTCTGTATAATTGAATTTACTGGTTTAAGTCATGTTTTAAAAATCTGATTACAAAATGAGAGCTAGAGTTGGAATAAGTTCTGAAATATTTCCAATTCTCTTTTCTAGGTAACACATACAACATCCCAATTTGCTTGTGGCTTCTGGACACCTACCCTTTTAACCCCCCAATTTGTTTTGTTAAACCCACTAGCTCTATGACAATAAAAACTGGGAAGCATGTTGATGCAAATGGGAAGATATACCTTCCTTATCTGCACGAGTGGAAACATGTAAGTGTAGCAAACCTGGAATCTTCAAATTGCTCTGTCCTGAATTTCTTCAGCTATTTAGGTACCACACAGTCAGCAGCAGCCTAGGTGTTACCCTGCGCTTGATACAGACCCTTGTCTCACCCCCTTCAATCTGAGCGTAGGTGCAGCCCTAGCTGCGTTCTGCTGCGTTGTGTTCAGCACCAGCCAGCCAGATGGGAATCTGTAAAGGAGTCTGACAGAAATTAAATGAGAGCTGGTAAAATGGCAATGTTTTATTATTTGTAACATGTTAAGATGTCCACTACCAGTGCTCACAAGCTCCTGATTTGCTTGCCCTCCCAGCCCCAGTCTGACTTGCTAGAACTGATTCAAGTTATGATCGTGGTGTTTGGGGAAGAGCCTCCAGTCTTCTCTCGGCCTACGGTCTCACCAGCCTACCCTCCATACCAGGCAACGGGCCCTCCAAATAGTAAGTGGATGTGACTACTGATTGCTACGAACACATGAGCCTATTCCAGGGCTTCCTGGTGCCCTGCAGGGCTTGCTGATCCATGTTGCAGTCTGCTCCATTGTGGCTATGTATGTTGTGTTGGTGGCTAATGAACTCACCTGTGCTGTACCTGAGTTTTTTGAGCTGTGCTGTAAAAGTAGTGTGTGTGTTTTGGCTTTTAGAAGGGGAAAAATATTTCAAGAATAGGGGTGTGTGTGCATATACCTGTGACCTGTCAAAGACCTGTTCAAAGATATCTTTAAAAAAAGAGCCTTTTTAAGGTAATTGTTTCATTTTCTTTTTCATTCTGATAATACGAGTCCTTTAGTTAAGAATATTTTTAAAATCATTGACTTTATGTAGATAAGCATACTACTTTTATTTTCCTCACACACTCACCTGTTTGTATGTTTAATAACTGCTACCTGAAAATGATAGAAGAATTGTCTTAATTTTCTCAGATTTCTCTCTTTCGGTACTATTTGTTATCCATTCTTGTTTTCTTGCAAATGGTTTCAAGGCTGCTTTTAAGGCTATTATTTAAACTTTTAGGAGCATCTTATTTTAAATAGAGATAGATGGAAAAAGAATTAGACGGGGGTAAAAAAATCCAAGAAAAGAAAGGGGGGAAAAATCTAAGAAAAAACTTTACACACGTTGGAAGGCTGGGGAGGCAGTAGATGAGATAAAATCAAGCCCAAAACTGGTAGGGGGAGCCAGTTACCTGTGGCCTGTTTAGTGGTAGTGCAAAAGCATATGCAGTTGGGACTGCTTTTTTTTCCTGTACTTCTCAGAGTATGTCTATTTTGCATTGAAATATGATTTTCGTCATCAGAGTACAGCTGCAGTAGTAGTCATCATAATTCCTGGAGGAAACTTTTCCCCAAGAGGATCTAACCCGTGAGAAAGGTGGTAGCAAACACAGGTGGAAACTTTAGAGTTGGCTGGACTAAAAGCTGGTGCTGTTCTCTTGCTTTTGTCTTTGTTTTCCAACTCGTCCAGCACTAGCCTACCTATGACAAGAGCAGTAGGCAATTCAGCAGACATGCTCTAGTTCTCAGGAACAGTGGGTGTCAGTACAGGTATAGTTTTACTAGAGACTGTGAGCTATATTGTACTTTAAGGAAAGCTTGTCCTCTGAAACATGGTGTTATTTTCTACTTCTGTAGTCACAAATTATACTTAAAGCAACTATAACTGAAGGAATTTCAGCCATGTAAGAAATGAAGGAGACAACTTTTTAAAGCACTGAATCATTTGAAAACATTCAGGAAAGCTTTTTAAAAGCTATTTATAACTTTCCTGAAGTTAATACAAATAAGTAGTAAGTATATTCAAATACAAATAAGTATTATTTTTATAAGAAAATGTAGAGAGTCCTAAAAATAGATAAGGCTGTGTTAAAGCCTTAGGCATTTAAATGTACTGATAAGAGCTTTTAAAACGTATAACTTCCAAATGACAGAACAGATAAAAGACTGAACAGATTATTAAATGACTGATCAGTTGCTGAGAAGCCCAGCTATGCTAAGGGTGCTTCAGTTGTGTTTTCAGAGAGCAGAGAATAATGGCTGCACTGGAAAGTTGTTGTGGTGTTTTGTTTGTTTTTCTTTTTAGTTGTTGTTGGATTTTGTTTTTTTTTTTAAAAAGAAGGGTGGGGGGCAAAGCTCTTTTGAGCTTTGGGTAATCTATTATCTAAAGTGACAATTAAGAAAAAATAAATCTGTCAAAGGTATTTTAGTCAGCTGTTTTAAGGATTGTGTAAGGAATTGAACTATTGTTCTCATTCCACCTGCCACTACCCCCCTAAAAACAGCAACAGCCATCAAAAAAAAACCTCTTAAAAGTGCTGACTAGTTTCAACCAAAGTTGAAGGGAGAGAAAAAATCTTAGAAATGTAAAATTTGCTGCAGTTTCCGTGCTGCCCTTGTGCAGGTTGGCATCTCGGAGGGCTGTGAGCGTGGGGCTGCTAGGGCATGCAGGGTATGTACCCTTGGATTCGCTGGCTTTGAAATGACTTTTTTGATGGTGATGTTTGATTCTGCTACAGTGTATTCATTGTTTGATAATATTCTGAAAAACATCTGACCACAGTATAAATATATTCCCCTTCTGTGGTCTTCCCATATAGGAAACTTTTCAGAAGTAGAAATTTACAGAGTTGTTGTTTTATTTAGCTTCCTACATACCAGGCATGCCAGGCGGAATCTCTTCCTACCCACCAGGACACACGCCTAACCCAAGGTAAGAACCACTTTAAAGCATGATCATTTATATAGTGGAAGGTGACACTGAATAGAACCAGACTTATTTGTACCTGGGAGTACACAGAAACATGCCTATTTTGTACTTATTCTGTAGTGAATTCAGATTTTCTTTTGAAGTTGTTGTTGTCTGTGCGTGTGGGTTTTTTTTGTTTTGTTTTGTTTTTTAATTTTTTTTCCCCTCTGGAATATTTTGCTTACCACTACTATAAGCAGAGGTTTACCATTGTATTACTGACTGGTTTGAATCCTTGTTCTGGTTGTCATGAAATCTGTTTTATACTTAATGCAGTAGTTTGTGCTGTGATGGTAAGGAAAATTCTGTAGACTGTGATGTTATGTCCTATCTGACAATTGTTTCAGTGACCAAAGCAATAATGAGCTTTCCTTCCTCTCTTGAACAAGACTGAGGCTCTCAAGAGAAGCTTCACCTTGCAATAGTGTTTTGTGCAATGCTTTTATATTTATATAACCAGCCTTACTGTTAATAGTTCTATTAAAAACTATTAGAATTGAAATTACTGTTTGTTAATAGCTTGTCTAGTGTGTTTCAGATATTCGGGGGTTTTAGAATGGCAAGGTTAAATGATTCTGTTCTATTGTTTTTGAATCTTTTGAAATGATTCAGATGTTTTTCCAGGAAATAACCAAATAGGGACTCAAAGTGAAGCCTAAGTAAATGTTTAACGGAGTAATGTAAAACTAACATACATAAATAACATTTTACAAATATTTACCTAACTTGAGCATGTCTTTCCTTGTCAAAGCAGCTATCCAGGCTATCCTTATCCAGCTGGGGTTCCGTTTCCAGCAACAACTAGTGTTCAGCATTACCCTTCTCAGCCTCCTCTGACAACTGTTGGTGAGTAGCTTTGACAGGATTTCTTTGCATTGAAGCTGCCCATCAAAAACTGTATGAAAAGAGAAAAATGAGGAGAAGAGTGGTTTTGTAATTCATTGTTACAGAATAATGGCATTTAGTGAGGAAAAAATGTAACTCCACAGAGGAATGAAATACTGTCTTAAACATTTTTGCTTATTTTATGAAAGAAAACAAAAAGCTTGATTTGTCAGGTTTGATTTGTCGTAGTTTTTTGAGGAGCATAGCAGGAGCTGTGTTTTGGGATGCGGGAATGTCCTTTAGTGAGCTTGGTTTGCATTTAATGAAAATATTTATTTGCAGTTTTTATTAATATCCAGCTTTTCAAATAGCCCTTTTTTTCATGCCATTAATTACCTTTTTGATTCAGTTACTGCTTTGCGGGTTTAGTAAGGTCACTTCTGAAACCAGACCCTGCCTAGTAAAGGTTAAGGCTCGGTGTAAAGGTTTCAGTGCTCTCTGGGCTTAGTGGCCATGTGCCATCGTGTCTTCCCCAAGCTGAGCTAAATCTGGAAGCAACAGAAAATGCTAAGGGTTCATGCTCTTTAAGAAGCTGTATAGAGTAATTCGGCGCTCTTGAAACGGTCCCTTATGTGTGCAAAGAGCTCTTTCTTATTTGATATCACTTTTTCTGAAATTTCATTGCGTTAGGCATTTTGTGACTTTCTTTCCTCTCTCTTGCTTTGTTTTTCAAGTGAGTTTTGTCTAAAACCTTCCGGGGTGAGGAATATCAGAAACCAAGAAGAACCAACTGCTAGTTGTGGCTTAAACTATAAAGTAGTGCATTACAGGAAGAAAACAGTAGCTGAAATCATGTTAATATTACTTCTTGAAGTGAAATCTGATCTTCATTTTTAGTTAGGAACATGAATATATACCAGCTGGTTACTTGCAGCCTTATGTAAGAAGCTCTGAACAGTGACTAAACTCCTTGTCCCTGGTGGTTTAAGCTGAGTAGGTTAAGTTTTACTCCTCAGTGTAGGAAGCACTGTCCAGTTCTCCTTCTGATAGAAGTAGTGACGATAAATTTCTGGGTTTGTCTGGCAATCTTTGACTGCTTTTGATGTTGATTCTAATAAATGATGAAATATCCATATATAAAATGCAATGGATGACAAAATTGCAGGGAGTCCTGTTCAGTAGCAACAGGGTGAATGGTTGAAGAAATCAGACCGAGTGGAGGCATTTGCATCACTATTACAAGTTTTTTGAGTGTGATGAAGCAATTGAAGGCTGAAAATTAGTATGCCTGCAATCATGTTTTTATTATTGTTACCTAAGTTGTTTTCAGTTTTCTCTTTTTTAGAATCAGTTGATGTAAATAATTACAGAATTTGTGTTCTTGACTAGACTAACTTGCAGTAAGCATTGTAATTTCACTTTTTTATTGACAGTATTTTGTTAGCTCAGATAGCGTACCTTTATTTTTATTTGTCTCAACAGCATAGTCAGTAAGCTTCAAAATTAGCATACCTACAGGCAAAACCACTGTTTTAAGCCATCTATTAAATTAATCATTATTCAGTGTGTGTTTGTGCTAATTCCTCTAGCATCTACCGGAAACTGAGTTGTCTTTTAAAGATTCAGACTAACCATATTTGTAGATTTGAGGATGGAAATAACATCCCATTTTTAAATCAAAGGAAGATGGGGTATATGGGGTATATAAGTGGTGGTGGCAGGGTTATATTATGGGGTTATAACATCTAATAAAAGGAATGAATGGGGTTTTGCATCTCATTGTGGCCTCTTACTGCTTCTGAAAATTATTATGGAAAAGCATTTATTATCTTTTATTCATGAAGTAGATCAATTTAGCCCTTCTTTTTTTTTTTTACCAATCAGGCCTGTATCAAAGACAGAGCAGACAGTTAATTGTTTTGTGACCTTTATTGTCCAGGCCCCAGTAGAGATGGAACCATCAGTGAGGATACCATCCGAGCCTCCCTCATTTCAGCTGTCAGTGACAAGCTGAGATGGCGAATGAAAGAAGAAATGGATCGTGCACAAGCTGAGCTCAATGCCTTGAAACGGACAGAGGAGGACCTGAAGAAAGGACACCAGAAGCTGGAAGAGATGGTAACTCGCCTGGACCAGGAAGTGGTAAGCTGAGATCAAATAAAGCCCTGTATTTGAGCATTTCTGGTAGTGAACAGAAGCATGGGATCAATTCCTCCTAAGCATGCTTCATGTACCAAAGCTTTCAGCAATTTGCTTTAAAAATTAGGTATTTTCTTTCTAGATTGAGGGGTGTGTGTGTCCGAGCGCGCGCAGTCCAGCAAGCTGGAACTCGCAGTTACCCTAGAAGTCATTGTCCTGTTTCTGTCTCCTACAAATGTCCTTGTTCCATAGTAGAGGAACAGCTCTTAAGAGCTATGAAATAAACATCTTAAATGCTTACAGGCTGAAGTCGACAAGAGCATTGAGCTTCTCAAGAAGAAGGATGAAGAGCTCAGTTCTGCCTTAGAAAAAATGGAAAGTCAGTCAGAAAATAATGACATAGATGAAGTGATCATTCCTACAGCACCACTTTACAAGCAGATCCTCAACTTATATGCAGAGGAAAATGCCATTGAAGACACCATCTTTTACCTTGGGGAAGCACTCAGACGAGGAGTGATAGATTTAGATGTCTTTTTAAAGGTAGGCTTCTTCAAGCTATTAAAATACATATTTTAAATGCCTCAACTCTGTGTTCAAGCTTAGTCTTAGTGCTTTCTTCATTGAAGTAGAACTTGTAAATACGAAAGTATTTATATGTTGGAACGCAAATTTTAAAAGAAGAATGCCAGAGTTAAGATAAAGGGTCAGTTCCAAAGTGTCACTGGCATGAGGTCATTTATTGTTAGACAAGTGCAACAGTGTCAGCATGAGCTGCTCTCCTTTGGATGTGCATCCTGATTCGGGAGGAACTAACTTGAAGGGTGACTGGAGTATTCAGTCAACTTTCCCCTTGTAGTCCATTGATGCCGCTGCTGGTGTGGTTGGTTGAGAAAAAAGAAATTAGGCCGAGAGAGACCTTGAGAAGGCAGCTCGCTCTATGTCTAGCAGAGATCTTCCTATACTATTTACTCCATTCTGCTGCTGAAAGTTTTCATAATGTCAGGTCTAATAATCATATGAATTTCTAATACTTTTTATTATCTAGTTACCTAATAATGTCAATTTATAATTACTTAACTATCTGATATATTTAATAAAGGCTTTATTTTGAAATTTTTATTTCTGGTGTTGTGCCGTATGGATGTAGAATACAGATCTGCAGCTATTTTGAAAATACTGAAAATATTTATGAACTTGCAATTAAGCTTCCTGTTTTTTTCTCTGTAGCAGTAATTAATATTGCTACAGGATTTGGAAAGTGTAGTGTCCATATGGTAACAAATGTTACGAGTTCTTCCTTTTCCTAATAGTTGAATTTCTGCAAAATTTGCTGTTTCAACTTGCTTTTAAGGTGTGGTGTGCAGTGCACTGAAACATACTACTTCGTTATGTAGCTCACTAGTTAAATTCATTGCTGTTAAAAGAACTGCTTTCCCTCCCACAGGAAGTGCACAAGTGTTTTACTTCCATTTCATCTTGAAGTACATGGGGCTTTTTGTTTTGTTTTTTTTACTTTGTAAAGAATGTTAAGAGCTAATAATCACTAAAAATATGCTATAATCATTGCATTTGTTAGCCACTTGCAACTTATCCTAAGCCAAGAAGATGCCATGAATTAATGCATTTAGTACCTCAAAAAAAAACCTAAATCCAGTTGGGTTATGCGATGTGTCATACTTTCAAAACTTGTATTGCTGTATAAATATTGTCATTTCAGAGTGTTTACAGTTGGTAATTGCATTTTTTTCTTTCTTTTTTTTTTTTTTTAACTTCTGCAGCATGTACGTCTTCTGTCTCGTAAGCAGTTCCAGCTGAGGGCGTTAATGCAGAAAGCAAGGAAGACTGCTGGACTCAGTGACCTCTACTGAATTCTCAGACTTGAATGGAGGAGTTAGATTTCCTCTTGAAGCAGCCACTCTCTTGATCTTTCTCTTAATCAGTAGATGCCCAGGTTAAGTTATTACATCATTCAAGTGTAAGATATTTTGAATCAATAATATATTTTCTTTTTGGTAAAGACTAGCTTTTATTAATGCACTTTCTATTTCCTGTAATCTTTGTGCTGGTGGACTTAACGCTGAATAAAACTTGTTGCATATTTTCTTCCTCTACAGAGGTGTGTGCAGCGCGCTGTCTCTAAAAAAAAAGGCCCAGCTTATGCAGTGGCAAGTTAATCAGACCTTTATTTTTCTTCTGAGCCCTGGAAGATATTTCAATGTCCCAAATCAGAAAAAAATGTTATGTATGTTTGAGTGCAGCTAAGCTTTATAACAGGCAGTGAAAGCCAGAAACTCAAAATTTCAAGACTCTGTTGGATCTTGCTGTTGACATCTAGGGTTTCTGGTTTATTGAAGAGATCTTGTTCATGCTCTACATCCAGTAGTGGTCAGTGTGGGATATTAGACATCTTTCTGTGAGACATAAGAAAGTAACTTGAAAAAATGGTTAAACATGGCATAATCTGTAAAAGAGGGCCTTGTGCAGGTGAGCATCCTCCGGTGTGACCTGCCTCAGTGGCTCACAGTGCTGCTGTGTCACTCGGCAGCAGCCGGCTGCTGTCCTTGTCTGGTGACCTGTGTGGGTTAAGGCCTGCCAACTGCCCCAGCACTGCAAGCTTTGAACTGGTGTCTTGGTCTGATGCCATTGTACACGTTAGAGCAAACAGTCTGGCTCACACATGCATGTTTAAGGCTTTTCATGTTGCAGTTGCAGCGGAAAAGTTCCTCTGGAAAAGCCTGTCAGGGCTTTGTCTAGTAAAGGTTAAGTCCTGTGCATCTTCCAAAAGCTTTGAAGATGGTAATGACTTCATGCCCTTATCTTGTTACCTGTGTGAAACCTAACTGTTTGTGGTCAATATATTATTCCAGGTGCTAGCTTTAGTCACGTGGATCTAAAAGAAAGGTGTAAAGTGCAACTTCTCCTTTGTTACTTCAGTTACTTCTACCCTCATGCCCTTACAAATAATGATAAAATATTTTGTTGTGAGCAATACCTACCTTAGAAGTCTACTTTTGACTTAATCTGGTGATGTTCTGTGTATGTTCAGTATATGTTCAGAACATATACTTGTAGTATATGATAAAGGAAGAAGGCCTCTTTATTAAGTATTTATGAAAAAGAAGGTAATTACTTCTTCTTTTTCCCTATCTAGCATGTACTTAGACATAACTTGGTGATAGCTTCTCTGCAGAGCTGCTTCTCTGCAGAGCTGCTGGTCTGAACAGTGCAGTAATTTCAGAGGAGCTGCTTCTCTGCCCTGGCAGCAGCTGTTTATGGATGTCATGCACAAGATAAGGGGGAATTTGTTCCTACATGTACCTTGGTGCATAAAGGTAAGGAAGACAGCTCCTTTGGGCTGTGTAAAGTGGCTCTCCCCTCAGCTACGATAGTGCCAAGAGACTCTGTTGACGTAACGATGAGGATCAAATTTAAGTCCCGTGTATTGAACGCCTCTCATGCTCTCCCCTCTCTGGTGTAAGTTC
The DNA here is from genome assembly GCA_013398315.1 of Nothoprocta pentlandii. NCBI lineage: Eukaryota > Metazoa > Chordata > Aves > Tinamiformes > Tinamidae > Nothoprocta > Nothoprocta pentlandii. The sequence continues at coordinate 358,378 of VZSG01000489.1, read as the reverse complement.
TCTACACAAAGTAACTAGAGCCAACAGCAGAGTAGCTGCCCATGTAACTGTTACATGGGTGATGTCTGAGTGAGAGTAAGGAAATAGGTGATGTTTTTGAACAATGTAAATGTTGATGCCTTCAAGTAGAGCTGGGTGGTGGAGGTACACGCCCTATACCGAAAAAAAGCAAGAGACTGAAATAACAGTTCATGATTTATTTGGTGTTGGAGCTGGTGCTACAGTTGGACAGCCGTTGTCTTGTTGCATACAGAGACATTAGGATTTTATATAATACGTTTAGGAGACAGATTTACAACTGCTCTGATAGAGTACACAAAAATAAGGATCTCTAAAAAAGTATACACAAAAATTCCAAAGCAGTGTTAGGAAAATATATTTGGACCTACCAACAGTGAAATATATAAACTATTCAAGTGGCAGAGAAGGTTGGTCAGTTGGTTTGACAATCCTTTAACTGCAAGAGAAGTCTTTGGTTTCACACTGTGTAATAACCAGTTACCTGTTGTTCTGAACCAATATTAAACAGGTGGGGAAAAGGCAGAGGGTTTTCTAGGCAGTGCTGTTCTGAATGCTGGATTTACGTCACACCACTTCACCATACAAGATTGGGTTGTTACCTAGCTCTGGTTAGGATCGTGGGTATTTGTGAACAGGGAAAACCCTAGAGCAGTTTCCTAGCACTAGCTTCAGGAAACTGATTTGTTCAGGTTTTAATTTGTGTTCTATTTGAGATGCATACATTGAAGGATTTGACCTACTTGGAAAGTGCAACGCAAGACAAACCACTAAATCCATTGAACTGCCAACAGTGAACTGCTTGGCCAAATCTAGAACTGTAGTTCCTTCTGGATTCCCCAGAGTGTGTCAGCACTCTTCCGTAACTTGTCCTCTTCCTCAGGTTTTAGGGTCATCTTTATTACATCAGTGATGCCATGGCTGCCCAGTACACAAGGAACACTTAGGAAGACATCGTCTTTTATTCCATGCATACCCTGAAAAGCACAGAAGGAAAGGCTAAGTCCTCTAGATATCTATTTGATATGCTATTCGATCTATAAAGCTTAAATAAGTGTCAGGTTCTGGAATTTCTGGAAATAGGTGTTAACCTAGAAAGTTATCACTCACCTTCAGAACCTCCAGGTTTAATTTCCATTATGGCAGAAAAATTGAGGACCAGGGGGTGGGCTGAAAGGATTTAGGGCTGCTCACCTTAACCATTGTAGAGATGGGATGCACTCTCCTTAAGTTCTTCATAATAGTTTCAGCTAAATCTGCTACTGAAAGGCCAATTGCCCACGATGTGTAGCCCTTCAGTTTGATAACCTCATAGGCACTGCAGAGACAAAGTTACGTACTGAAAAATAAAGAGCATCTACTGGACTATATTAAAGTTTTAAAGAAAAGATCTTTGGAAATGCCAAAGAGGATCTCGAAACACCAGAATTTTCCCTGACTTGCTGAGAGGACTGAAATAAAACACAGACCAGTGAAAAATCCTATCCATGATTCCCCCCGGTAATACTGTATGCTTGAAGTTAAAGCAGTTCCTCAACTTTAAATTCACTAAATTGGAAAATTTATTTCTGCCAAATCTATGTTACTACTTCATTACTGCCTAATATTTATTACTTAAAACATTACTTCAAGATGGATTTCTGTGTTTTCATATTCACTATTATGGTATTTACAAAAGATACGAATATTGCATTTCAGACATGTTATAGTTTGGGGAAGGTTGATTTACCTGTCCACCACCTGCTTATGGACCTCCTTCCAGTGTTCCTTGTCTGCATCGGTTCCCATGTCGGGATGAAGAGCTTTCAGGGAGACGCCAGCAACGTTCACTCCGCTCCAGACAGGTACTGAGAGTTGCACAAAGATTAGTCATCTCTCAAAGTCAAGAATCTCCCCAGCCACGAGAAAAACTTCACTCTTATAGGGCAAACGTAGGACATGTATAACATAGGGCAAATTGAACTAGATACAAGTGTCACTGTTTTAGGTGTGTCTTTGAGTAAGTAGTATGGCCTACAGGCCCAAATCATATGATGGGATAATAATCTAGGAGCAAACAAGCATCTTCCTTTATACGTGATGTTGCTGAGTTTGCAAATATCTTGTACTTTTCTGAAGTTGAACTAATATGGCACAACTCTGTATTTTGCAAAGGCTTCTCCAAGGAAGATGGGTTCTCAAGAACACTGTTGGGTGCCTGGAAGCAAGCAGTGTTGCTGAGCTGCTGCTAGGAGGAGCGCAGGTTAAATAAGGGGAATGTTGCTTCTTCTCCCTTCCTTGTCTAGACTTGACCCTGCACTTCTATTCCTAAATATAGTTCTTGGAGTAAAATGAGAGATGCCAGTGAAGACAACTACCAGTAGACCTAGTCCAGATCCCTGAGAGTCACTTGCAGAGAACATCACTCTCCTGCTGCCCTTTTTTTTTTTTTTTCATGGCAGGAGGATTGGAGCAGGGGAGTTATGGGGACAACCTAGCCCTAGAAAATGTTGGCCTCCTTAGGTTTCAGTAATGACCTTTTCCAAGCAGAATAACTCAAGTTAAATTTAGAACATCTAGGGTTACTGTATGCTGCAGAAGTGTTAAAGTCAGGCTTGCATTAAATTGCTGCAGCGAAAAGACTTTTGAGCGTTTTCTTGCTAAAGGTTTTGCATGGGATGCTTCTTGCAGATAGTGTATAACAAGAGATGGCCAAAATTTACACTTACCACTAGAGTCTCCGTGCTCTCCGACAATCCATCCGTGGCAGCTCAGGCAGTGGATGCCCAGTCTTTCTCCCATGAGGTAGCGGAAGCGGGCAGAATCCAGATTGCAGCCGCTGCCAATAACACGGTGTTTGGGAAAGCCACTGATCTTCCAGGCCACGTAGGTCAAGATATCCACTGTGAGGGGAACAGGGAAGATAAGTGCCTCTGATGAACAGTTCTGCTCTTGCTCAGAGAAGCACATTTTTGAGTGAGAAGGAAGATGACACATCTTGCTATGTGTGTGTTTGACACCAGCATTTTTTGTAAGCCTATGCTTGGTCTTATTAATATGTTTTCAGCACGTTGCTGGGGAAAACACATGTTTTAAGCCAAGGCGTTCAGGTAGGCAGTGCAGCACAAACCTGGGTTTGAGACGATAAGCAGCTTGCAGTCAGGACTGTATTTAACGACGTTGGGAATGATGAACTTGAAGATATTCACGTTGCGCTGGACCAGGTTAAGGCGGCTCTCTCCTTCTTGCTGGCGGGCGCCAGCAGTGACAATGACCAGCTTAGAGTGGGCGGTCACACTGTAATCTGCAGACAAAAGGCTGTGCGTTAAACGAGCTCTTTCTAAATGTGGTTCAGAACAGGAGTTCTGTTTCTCTTAACATGGATACCTCATTTTCTCACGTCAGAGTGCTGACCCTAGACTTAGCTTCCATAGGACATGAGGGACTTTCTCTGAGAGTGTCTCACTGCCACAAGTGGCAACCCTGGGGGCATGTTACAGTGCAGATGGGTAGACAGGCAGTGGCACTGTGTGCTTCTCAAGCATGGAGCTGCATATGGCTGTATAGAGGGATGGCATACAGTGCAAGTACTGCATGGAAGACAAGGTGTGAGGGGCTCTGCTGTCACAACCTGTTACCTGTGGGCACAGGAGTCACACAGTAACTGAGGCATTTGCCCCAATTAAGTTGCTGCTGGGCTTAAAGCGGTCAGATGTTTGTAGCGAGCAGGTAAGCAGCAGCACATTGAGGGCTAACGGTGTGGTAAAACTGTCACAGATTCAGGAATACATTAGGATGGCAGAAGCTTTTTAGTACTGAGTGTCCAACTCTAGGACAGAGCAATACCCAGCTAGACAAGTTTTAGCAAGGCATATAGCACTGAATGTCAGTTGACTACTATTTCTCCAGAAACAGAAATTAAAAGAGCTTTCCCTTTTAGGATTAGGAGGACAGACTAAGTGCCAGACTTGGATGAGCAGTCTGATATCTGAAGCAGTTGCCTCTGTTTGGAAGTGCTCAGTATAGCTACTTGCCTTTGCCAGAAACAATCTTGGGTGTTCTGAGGAAGAGGCTGCCATGCTGGAGATCCAGCATCTCTCCTTTGAGCTTGTCCTCCACAACATCAACCAGAGCAAGTTCATCAGCCAGATCCTACAAGAGACCAGGATTAAAGAGTAAGTCAGTCTGTTACCTCTCTGCCCTCACTATTCCTTTTATTTTTTTTGTTAATTAAAAAAAAAAAAAGTAATCTAGCTCACCTAGATCCCTTTTTTTTCCCCATTAACTTAAAATACTTTTCTGGGTTATTCACTCTATTGAGCTAGTTTTGTACTGTTTTCATATCCACATTTTATGTGCAATAGCCATACAATTCAACACACCAAAATGATGAGGAATAACTGAACAGCTGTTCCCACATAAGCAAATCTGGGGTAAAGGAAAGCCAGCTTGGTGTAGTCACTGCATTTCCGGTATAATTCAATACAGAGGTCAAGTCACTCAGAGTACTTAAAACTACTTTTTTCCAGCTCACTCTATAATAAACTATTCCATGAGTCAGTCTTCAGCAAAATGCCTTCTTTATTCCAGACCTTTCATATATATATATATATATATATATATATATATATATATGTTTGGAATTTTAAAAGCTTCCATTTACCTGCTTGGGGAGGGAATTTACAAGTCATTTCACAGACTCACAGAATCACAGAATCTTTAAGGTTGGAAGGGACCTCTAGAGATCATCTAGTCCAACCTTCCTGCTCAAACAGGCACACCTACAGCATGTGGCACAGGGTGGCATCCAGGCGGGTTTTGAAGACCTCCAGAGAAGGTAAATTAGATGGTAAATGCAATTCCTAGGTCAAAATACACAAGAGTATATTGTCTGATGTTGTGCAAAGGTGGTTACAGAAAGAACTAGTTTGAAGTTTGCTGCTTCATTTCAGACCCCAGGAAGGGGAATGTACAACCAGAAGGCCTGCTTTGTGCACTAGCCCAATTAGTCTTAGAGAGGAGATTATTTCTCACTACCTACCTATTCTGCACTTCTTTCTGGCCCCAGGTAGCCCGCCTTGTGCTGCTTCATCTGAAGCTTGAGACTTACCCTCATCAGAATGCTGATGGCACAGGCCATGCCCACAGCACCCACTCCAACCACGGTGATCTTGTTGTGGGCATGAGGATGCTCCTCTTTGTGCACATGGTGGATGAGATGATCCTTGAGAGACATGTTGCACTGCTGAGAGGAAAGCAGACTCTAACTTCTCCGCACGTTGGAGCTTTCACTGACCCCATAATGTTTGTATAAAGCAAGCGGATCTTACTACAGCAAGGCAAGAACATGAGTACAAATTGCAGCCCCAAACTATCTGGCAGTACTGCCTCTATCTAGCAGCCTGATTCAATTTTGGAATAAAATTTTGGTAGGAATCCATTGTTCAAGTAAGCTTGCTGAAGCTTGCCCTCAAGTGCCACCCGAGAAGCCTTGATAGCTGACGGCGCTCTAGCAGCATAGGCAGAACGCTGAACGACCATCCATATTAGACTGAGTCATGGGAAGCCATTTTAGTTCTTCTAGGCACCGCAGAGCTCTGTCTGCTGTCTGCTGTCTGCTGCACTGAAAACCAGCCTCTGTCCACCCCTTTCTGCAAGTGCACTTTGATCCATAAAATTCTCTCCTTTATTTTAAGTTGAAACCACACAGTGGTGAACCAAGGCACCCAGTCCCTTGTACATCCCTGAAGCAGAGTACCCCTTGTTGGCATTAGCATCATACCCAACTTGGTCAGCAACTGCCTGCAGTGCAGCCTGGTTCTGGGGGCTCTAGTCTGCAAGAGCTCCAGGGGTTCTCAGAGAACACGCACGGCGTTGAAGGATGGAGCCGTGGCTGCTGTGTCCATGCAAAGCCAACGCGCCGCTCTCCAGCTCAGGGCTGCCTTGGCTGCCCTCCAGTCTCTCTGTGCCCTGAGGAGCCCGGGCCACGGGCAGCCTTGCAGATGGATGCAAGTATAGACGTGACCTGATCCTAGCCAGCACAAAACAGGCCTAACCTGTGCAGAGCAGCATGGGGCCAACATCCAGCATGTGCAAAGCGAGAAGCTTCTCTCGCGTGTATTGAGAAGGTGGCAGGAGCTGTTGGTCTTTGCTTGCAGCTCCAGCGAGCCTGCAGAAGCGCAGGCCAATGCAGCACGCAGGCGCCACGGGCCAAGCCCTGGCTGGGCGCTGGGAGCGGCAGGGCTGGCGAGCTGCACTGGTGCAGGCCCCTCAGCCCCAGCGCTTTGGGTACAGGAAGCGGCGCAGGGCACAGCAGCAGCTGGGCGCCCCAGCAGCGCCCGCAGCTCCAGAGAGCGGCTTGTAGAGCCAGGCTTAGCGCCAGGACAGCCCTGAGCGGTGCGCCCTGCTGCGGCGGGCTGGGTGGCCAGGGGCTGCTCTTAGCTCAGAGCGGGCGCCGCTTTCCCCTCCGTCCCAGAGCGGCAAGCGAGCTCACGCCAAGGCAGGGGAAAGGAAAGAGGAAGAGGAGTCTGGCGCGCCCGGCCTCCCTTCGCACTGCTCCTCAGCAGGCTCAAGTCCAGGGCTGCGCCGGGTCCCCCGCGCGCCCGAGGGCAGCGCCCCGCTCTCCCCTGGCCCCGGGCAGCCCCCGCGGCGGCGCTCGCACCTACCCGGTGTCCTGAGCAAAGCGCAGCGGTGGCGACGGTGGTGGCGGCGGCGCGGGGAGGCGGCCGGCGCCTTAAGTAGGGCCGGGCGGCTGACGTGCGCTGGGCGGGCGGCCGCGCCGGTGGGGACGTGCCCGCCGACACGTCGGGGTGGCGGCGGAGGGGGAGCCGCGGCGGGCGGCGCCCGCGACCCGGCCGCACCGGCGCCCGCAGCAGCCCGCTCCATAGCGCGCGCTAACGTTCCCTCCTCAACGGCGGACAAACCGCTGCCCAACGGTCACTGGCGGCCCGTTCCGTAACGGCTGGTCCCTAACGGTCGCTCCTAAGAGCCAGCTCATAACGTTCAGTCCCTAACGGTCACTGTCTAACGGCCAGTCCCCAACGGTCGCTCCTAAGGGCCAGCTCGGAACGTTGGGTCCCTAATGGTCAGTGCCTAACGGTCACTCCGTAAGGGCCGCTTCGGAACGTTTGCTCCCTAACGGCCAATCCACAACGGCCGCTCCGTAACGGCCACTCCGGAACGTTTGGTCTCTGAGGGCTGCTCCCTAACGGCGGCTCGGTACCGGCCGACCCGGCGCGCGGTGAGAGCCGCAGCGGGCGGCTGTGCCATGGGGAGCAGCCGGCCCTTGCGGTACTGCAGAGCGGGGGCTGAGGGGCTGAAGGGGAGCTGGGAGCACCGGGAGGCTGCCCCGCCGAGGGCCTGGGATCCGCGCTGCCCTGCTCCTGCTCCTGCTCCCGCTCCGTGCCGCCTCCGGCCGCCCGGGCGCGCGCCCCCTCCTTGCGGCCGCTCTCGTCCGGGGCCAGAGACCTGCTTCCAATTTCCATCTGTGTCTCCAGGCGTTTGTTTTGTCCGAGGCATCACGCTCTGCTGTTGATTTCCTGTGTTTTTCTTTTCCCTGAGTGTTTACGTATTCCCCCTCATGCTCTTGTTTTTAGTTACATAAGCTGAACCACATCAGCCCTGCATGATACAAGCTCTCCATGCTGTGGTCTGTGTGGCATCCTTCCTGTGGGCATCTTCTCATCTGAGTTATTTTCTCCTGAGAAGATGCAACATGCAGGACTTCAGTCAGTCGTCTCAGTCCCATATATGAATACTAACAATTTCCTGTCATTGCTGAATACACGGTGCCTGGGCTCACATTTGTCTTTCAGAGTCATGCACACTGGCAGCTCCTTTTCGCCCTGTGGTTAGTAGCAGCCCAATCCTGTTCCTCTTCACTCCTTTCATGCTAAGATACTAACAAAGAACTAAAATTATTATTCTATGTTTGCCTGAACTTCCAGTTTTATACCACGCTAAGTATTTGCAGTTTTCTAGTTCTTGATTAGTGCTTGAAGGCTTCCATTCCAAGCCCACTTCCATTCCAAGTGGACTTGAAATGCCTGCACCTGCAGCCGGGCTTGGCTGTGTGGCCCTTTTCAGGGTCTGGGGATCAAGACCGTCTCATTCCACCAGGCAGAGCACAGTCAGCTCCGTGAGCTTTGCTTGCTGCCTGACTGCATTCGTTTGTTTTGTTGGGTTCATTTCTGCTTTCTACCCCCGCTTAGACATCCTGACTTTACCCTATGGATTAGCATGATCATTCTTAATGAAAATCAGGGGAGCATTCGGTTAGCCGTGAGTCAGTAGCTACATACCTTTATTTTTTGTC